>OENM01000077.1:74670-125765 GCA_900239745.1 Rotaria magnacalcarata
TCTATTGGCAAATAGATCTGTCTTTGAGTAGAATTTCAACTCGAAATATCGTACTTCGATTTTTTCGTATATGTAGTGCTACGAGACGAAATCTCAGTAAAATGCCTATAACTCAGATCAGAAGACCTATGGGCATTTGTTATTTTGAGATTTTTCATACTTCGTTGTACTCTACCTTATGAAAAAAAAGTTCGAACTCAAAAACTCTTGGACAGTTGAAAACGTTCCCTCGTTAGTTTTCTAGAAATTTGATCTCTCACTCATAGAAATAGATGAAATATTAGTTTAAAATAGTTCTAGAAAGTTGAAGCTTAATGTTTGTTTTTTTTTCTCTGTGAATAATATATTTGTTTCTTACGAACCTGATTTGCTGTAAAGTTATGTTGAGTCTCTTTTATCACAGTGTAAATTGCATGTGCCACACTGAATGCATGTGACCAATTATGATACGGAACATTTCGATAGTTTTTTCGCACAGTTAATGTAAATCTTATTAAACATTCCATGTCAAATCTATAGCGAAAAACAAATATCGAGTTCAATAAAAACAAATTCATAAATAGTTAACTTACCTATTTAGATTGGATGAATCCGAAGCGGCTAAATCACGAAACATATAAAGAACATAGATTGGCTTCATATCATTCGCAACACTCCATGGAGAAAACTCGAATTGTTTCAGATTTGGAATGTAGCTTGGAAGTGTAGATATTTTATACCGTTCATATTCTTCATCAGTGCATGATGCATGATATGATAAAACTTCAAGAGCTACTTTACATTTTTGTTCTGAACGACGTATACGATCATAGAGTGATGCATGATGTAGAGCTAAAAAGGATTGAAGACTAGTTAATTTCTTCAAGTAGTACATTAATAATTAAATAGAAAAACTCTTCTTATATAAGAAATCTTAATTAGTTTTTTTTTGTATTATTTTCAAATCCATTTTTTATTTTTAATTCTCATCCAATCTAAACTTTTTCTTTTTGAAGTTAATAATTAACCATTTAGAAGATAGAAAGAAATGAGTCTCATAATAAAACATACCAAGTCCGCAATAAACAGCAAATGTTTCAAATGATTCTTCGTCACTTTTAGTAAAATGACCATTTCTTTTATTTACCATTTGAACTACACCAATTACATGTCCCTGAATCATTATTGGCATACATAGAAGTGTTTTAGTTTTATAGCCTGTCCTTTGATCAATATCTCTATAAAAAAAAATAATGTAAATCGTTTCAATTAATAACAAAAATGTCTAACCGATTAAATCTTTCATCACTATAAGCATCAACAATATTCAAAGTTTTCCCAGTTGTTGCTACGTAACCAGCTATACCTTTGTCCATGGGAAAACGTATACAAGCACTTTCATCAGATGAGTGCTTTTTTATTAGCCCATTTTTATCACTAACTAGTGATGAATCAAGTATATCATGTTCTTCACGTCCTATATCAAATATTCGTGCGTAAAGTTCTTTTGTACGAGAATCCACGATGAACAAAGAAGCACGATCAGCATTAACCAACTTTTTTGCATAGCTCATTATCTTAAGCATAACAGCATCCATACTAACAAGTTCTTGAAAAATTGATTTAGTCACAGCCAATAGAAAATCATTTAATCGTCGTTCTCGTGTCATTGAATGATAAAGCTAAACGACAAAATATAATAAAAACAGACATTTTTATATTGAAAGCTAAACGATAATTATTAGTGGTAGCTATCTTCGTTTTTTTCTCAACAAATTTCGAAAGCGTAAAGGTTTAGAAGAAAAAAAATTAGGATAGATGATCAAGCAGCGTATGCAAATCAAAAATAAAACTGAAATCGTTGTACAAATACACACAAACATGAATAACAAATTTGATTTCAAAATTAAATAGAGATAATTAATTAGGATATGTAATACCTCGTAATATGTTTGGGTGAAAAGCTCATTCACACATTTTAGAGTTTCCTGAAGTAAAAGAGAAAATTAGTATATAAGAAGAATTTTACTAGAAACAAAAAAGCTAATACACATATGTAATGCTAGTGTATTTTTATCACAAAACAAAAATAAAACAAATATTCTTTTCTCTATAGAGATCATAGTTCTTACATAGAACTAGTTCATAAAATAATACACGTACAAAAATGTATATGTTTCTATAGAATCTATTATCAATAGTCACTTACTTCTTCATCTTCAACGGTAAATGGTAACGTACTACCAATACGAAAAAATTCAACTGCACCTATTTATAAAAGAAATATATTTATTGAATTTTCGGAAAAAGTGCTAATCATATTCATACCGAGTAGAGTACCAGACGTATTAATGATTGGATGGGCCATAACTGCAGTTACTTTATCACCTTTCACATAGAGTCCATCAGGATATTTTGTTATATCAAACTTTATTTTGTTTTTATTCAAAAGTAGAAAAACAGTACAAACAAAAAGATATTCATTTATCTTACCAGAGTTGTATCACTAATTCGAACTGTTTCTTTTGACCAAGCAACATAACCAGCAAGACAATGGCCGGGTCCAATATTGATTGGAATAAAACATGCGGATTGCTCACTAGAATAAATAATAATCAGTTATATATTTATGTTAATCATTTGTTCATTATCCTGATAGCAGTCAAGATTAACAATCGAGTCTTATACGGAACTAATAGAAATAAAAGATAAATCTTCTTGAGTGAGATTTTTTTCTTAAAATCTTGATAGCATGCACAATGAATGAATTTAACAAGACATAGTTAACTTTTTTCCCTACAGGATGGTTCTTCATAAAAAAAAAAGAAAGAAATGACGGTGAAATTCATATTTATGCTCGAATATGAGTCGAGACGTTTATTCTTAGTGTGCCAGGAAATAGTTGAGAATTAAATTTTTATTTTGCTATCAATTTGTCTCAGGACATAAACTTTCGCTTGTCAGTTGAACTGACAATTCTTTCTAAATCAAACAAAAGTTTTTATTTCATACACAATGGGGAAAAAATGACTTATTCTTGGAAAAATCATGTTATACTAAGATGTTCAGAGTAGAACTTCAAAAGGATTATGAAGTTAGCTTGTTCGATCAATTCTTTTTTTTTTATTTTGATTATAAATTGTCCTTGTTTTTTTATTATTAAGGAACATAAAGATTAACTAGAGCCTAGAGATTTTCTATTGCCTGGAAAATATATAATATTTATCTCTCGTCTGTCCTATCATTTTGACTAGAAAAGCAAGCATTAATAATAATAATATATTCTGATTACACTGTTTGAATATTCTAATAATTATTTGTCATCATCGAATATGAATTGTTCAGTAGTTTTCATTGTTTTTTAATTAATTTGTTATCTTATTGAAACATATATCAGAACTTGATATGTGTTTTTCTACTATTTTATCAAATTTATCTGAAATACTCTTATTGAAAAATAGAAGTTTTGTTTTCTCTTGTTTTTTACATATTGATATTGATTAGTTTTTGTTTTATTATTAATAGATACCTACCATATTATATCAATGCTTTATATAATTATGTCGTCTCAACATACATGCATTTATTCGATTCATATAAAGATAGTCTTCGGCATCGATTCAATTATGATCATAATATTAGGGATGTAGAAGAATGCATAGGCCTCAAGAGGCGCTTCTAACCGACGGAAACAAATGACAGTTAGAGGCACGCTGAAAAGGTTCGTACACATAGAAAAAGAAGATTTGCTCAATTCTTTTGACTTGTCCTGTCAACTTTAAGATTCATATCTTTGTTTAATATAAAGAACTGATGTCATTGATCTTTCAACAAACTACTGACTTACTCATCATTATCTGCAGTAAATAAGCGTATACTAGTGCCACTTTCATCAACCAAATATAAATTGAATCCATCAGCTGATACAGCTAAAATAAAAATAAAAAAGTCATTATATTCTTACGAAACATAAGAGTAGTTTCAACTCACTTGACGATATGGATTTGCTTAATTCATATAAGATTTGAGCTTTGCTGACATTTTGATTAACCTCATCGGTAAGTTCATGTAATAAACGACGTTTATCATTTAATTCAGCTAACTATATTGACATACTACTTATGCATATAAACAAAACAAAAAACATGCGAAAAAAGCGATTCTCACCGTATTCATTGATTTCACCGTAGTTGATGATAGTTGTTTGATAGTTTGTGATGAATTTTTTCTTTTAACATCTAATATAACAAGAAGAAAAAAAAACGAAAGATGTATACTCAGTCATAAAAATTCACAAACACGATCGTAAATCATCTAGCAACTCATATAAATATTTGATGATTAAAAGCAAATAATAAGATTTCAACGCATTTTACCATCAGTTTTTATTATTGATGTTGAAGCATTATTTTTATTTGATGAATCAATTGGAGTTGATGCCGATGCTGATGAACTTATTGAAGATTTTTTCTGAGGTCTTTTTGATAGCCATTGTTCAATAGTAGTTGTATGAACATTTTGTTGTATATAAGAATCAAGAAATTCTGGATGTTCATCGAGATATGCTCTAACAGAGCTGGCAGTTAATGAAGAAGATGACGATTCAGAGTTAGCTATAATGATAAAAAACATTTAATTTCATTGCAATCAACAAATTATCTATAAATATTCATGAGAAGTTAATCAAATCAAATTCGTCTATATCCACTTAAAAGATTTTGATTTTTTTTCTTACAATTTTTTTTCTATTCCCAACTTCTTTTTCTTTGTTTTTTTGATTGCATATCTTATTACAAAGATCATTTGCTCTTTACTGCCCTTTTTTGCTTCTTTCTGTTGAATACATGCTTGACAATATAAGAAATATCTCTCATTAATTCCTGTATGCCTTCAAATAGCTAATCATTGTTGCGTATGAGAAAGTAGTAATAACGATGACTTGTTTTGTTTCATTCTATGTCATCATGTGAAAAAGAAACACACACACACATAAGCACATACACACGCACACCTATTAGAAACACATGCATCACCACCCCACCACTTCAATTAGTTGGTGTGAAGCACACATGAACACAGACTTTTTCTATTCTCATATACGTATGCATGTGTATGGATGCACTGATATAGTCATTTTTGTAATGTTTACGAATATATTACTGTCTATCCGTAATACAAGAAAAAATAATTAAGTAGATCTTAGAAACATACCAGACTTTTTGGTAAATAGTGTTTTCTTTTTCAAAAGATTTGGACGATCTGATGGTGTATGAGCTGAAGTACAGCATTTGATTAAATTCATGGTGATTGTTGTGGTAAATGGTGTTATTGATGAATATCACAAAAAAGAAATGATGGAGAAAAAGCTCGATAAGGTACGAATGACGAATTGCGACATATGTCATGATCGACCGAACTGCGCGGCTTGAAGTGAAAACAACAATAAAAACAAAAACATGCGGACACAACCAATGACAATAAAATTCAAAATAAATATATGGGCAATAATGACGTACGAACGTTTGAAGCAGAAATGCTGCTGATGATGCTGATGCTGATGCTGATTATGATGGCAAAAGAAGAAATAGAGGAACGAGCGTCTTTATTGGAAGGCGTAAGCAACTATAGTAGAGAATTGTATGTAGACGATCGATAGTGCGCGTTAAGCACGAAGAACGGTTTGTTTCGCTTACAAACCAACACCACGAGAAAGAGTTGGAGTAATAGTCGTTGGCGTACTCTCAAGCTAGCTGGCCTCAAGACAAGTAATCGAAGCGGAGAAAGAAGGAAGAAGAAAAAAAGTAACACTACGGCTACAGCAATCTCTTGTTTCTGTTCTTCTGTTTCTGGTCTCTTTGATGCGATCCGTTATCAGAAGAGAATGAGTGGAGAAACATGCATATTGTTGTTACTGCAAGCTATTGCATAATGCGGCAGAGTAGAGACGACTTTACAAATTATAATTGAAGATAGAAACAATAATTCTTCAACGATCTTAAAGATGTTGGTGCAAAAAAATATCCGTTGCCAATATAATATGAAAAAAAAAGTGAATTCTGGTTTGTCTGCAAATCAAATACCTTGTTAAATCAATAAAATCCATTTGATAACGACGAGGTATTATTCGTTCAACCAAATAGAATTATTTTCAACTCAACATACTCAAATATACAAATCCAATTATGAATGAAGCAATATAATAAAATAGAGAAATAACGACGAAAACAACTTCAATTCAACCCTCGTAATAATATTTCAATATATGTAAGACTTTTCTTTAGAGATAATATGTAAAAAATAATTTTATAATCAACAACTCGAGCGTTATTTAATTTTTTTTAAAGATAAAAATAGAATCACGAAGCAATTATTTTTAAACGAGAAAAAAACACAATCTACCTGAATATGCTTTCACTACCAGAAATGGGAATGACCTATGAAGGATGATATTCTTCGAATAATCAAAATAAATCGAAAAAAACTAAGATAGAACCAAGAAAAAGGAAGTTCGTATAGAAATAATCAGTAATTGCCGATCGACAGAATCGGAAAATCAAGCGACGAAAGTTCCCGTTCATAACAATGAAATTAACTGTCGAGTAGTATATGACAACAACATTCATAAAAACATCGAACGATTGATCTTTCGGTCACTATCGATGCAAAAACAAAACACGACGAACAAAATTTTAATCGAAAAGCGAACGTTAAAAACTAATATGTGTCTTTCAAGTGCATACTTGTTGATGAATCAAGCATAAACAGTCTTTTAACTGGATTCTTTTGCTTAAACATTCTAACATATCTGCTTCCCTTGAAAAACAACAAAATCTTTCAATAAGTGAGAAAAGATTTTTTCTTATCCTTCATCTAGTTTATTGTTAAGATTTCTAGCGTACTCGTTTATTTTGAGTATTAAAAGTTAGGGTATCAAAAGATCATGATTTTGTTTTTCATGTTAAAACATAAATGAATGGCATAATTAATTTAGTATTTTAACAGATTTTAAAGTAGAATTCAGAACATAAAGGTCTCTATGGCGTCAACTAACACATAATTGAGAAAAAGTAAAGTACGTTTTTCTTATTTCATATTAATTAAAATTATTAATTAGTTTGAGCGAAATTGAAGATCTATGCACGCATATATGTTATATTTGGAAGTCTTCTTTCAAGTGAACAAATGAATAAATAAAAAATATTAGAGAAAGCAAAAAAGAATAATAGAATAAACATCGAGAAAAAAAGTCAGCCACCCGTAGGCATGCACGCTATGCTCAAATCCGGATATAGAAATGTGAACGAATACGATGTAGCTAAGAAACACACTTGTTTCCGTTTCTCTTTGGTAAAAAAGATACTGTCATGAACATGGCTTTGACAGATGGAGCCACATATATTTGTATATCATATATCTATCTATCTATCTATCCAAATAGATATATAAATCTGTCAAAACTTATATCGTTAATAGATTTGATCGGTCTGTTGTATATTAATGTGAAAAATATCTTACCGGATTTAAAGCGCTTGAACGGTGGAGAAGAATCATGATTGTCATCATCTTGTTCATTCTTATGACGTGAATAATCATGATAATCATCATCATCATCGTCCCTATCTGCCATGAACCACCAAGAAGATTCGAAATGATGGAGCACCGTTTTTGGTTATGAAGTTATACTTCACCTTTTCTAGGTTTCTTTTATCGTTTCGTCTGAATTTCTTTTTCAATCAATTTGTTTGAATGAGGTAAATAATAATGTTGATCGGATTTAGTATGTGAGATGGTCGTTACATCGCTGCCGACAAAGAGAACATTCGCCTATATAGAAAATGCATACGGCAGTGTGCGCGTTCTATTGCTCTTCGCTCCTTTTCTCGCAAGCAACGCTGTCGTTCTCTTGTTTTTGTTATAATTATTGCAGATGAATATAAAAAGAAAATGAAGAAACGGGCAAGCAAATTCAAGGAGAAACAGAGAGAGAGAGAGAGAAAAGGAAAACAAACTAAATGGAAAGAACACATACCAATTGCACGTCCAGAGCTGAATCAACAATTATTACTCTGTCTCGACCATGAGAAATAATAAGAGTAATAAGGATAACAAATCAGAAATATGAGATAAATCTTTATTTATAAAACCATTCAGCAGTCAAACAAAATTGCATGAAAACAACTCGAGTTTGTTTGACGCAATTGATACTGTGTCGAAATATTAATATAGCGTAGTTGTTGTCACATTTCTGCATTTAACATTTTCGTGATAGATAATGGCAAAGGCAACGATTCAGTTTTCTTCTTCATCGACCTTTGTGTTAGCGTCCATAGAAAGTTTCATTGCGTTTATCTCTTATTATTTTTTGTTTCTTTCTAACAACCATTAAAAAGCCACTATCGATGATTATAAGCTAGCGACGACAGGCAGTGTGCTTTTTTTTTTATCTAATATCATGTTTATGTAGAAAGAAGCAAAAATATTAACCCATATAAACGTTATCATAATGTATACTCATAAAATGGCGAGGGTATATAGATTATTTCAATTGAAATACATAACTCACCTGGGAAATGACACAGCATCAATAGTAAATAAAATTTGATTAATCAAGCAGAATTTTGATGTCATCTATCAACATAACTATAATAAAACCAATTTATTCAATTGTATTTCTTTTAATAGGAAAATTTTTATTGAACTTCTGAGAAACAAATATATAAAAAGAATCAAGTTCAAGACTTAGTGTATGGAAGCAATATTCAACTATCCATTCTATCAATCGTTTTACATTCGGATTTTATGAAAATTACTTCCTTTTTTTACTCTAATATTCTTTAAGAAATTCTCATAGGATAGATAGCGATGAGCAATAAAGGTATTATATTCAAATCTAGATACAATCAAGTTTTACATAAAATAAAAACGTAGTAATTTATCTAATCTCCATTCAATAGTGCCCATTCAAGGTTTCTAATCAATATTTATAACGAAAATGCATGCTGAGATGATTCTATTATTCTTATGTTGTATTTTATGCAGTTTAATAAGCTAAATCTCATTGAAAGACGAAAAATTATTTTCCTTTGTTTTTGGTTTTATCAGAATAGCTTTTCGCTCATAAATACATAAACTTTCTATTGAATTTTTCCATCAAATCTATTTAAATTGTTTCTCAAAATTTTCAGATCGATATCGTTCATGTTTAGCAAAGAAGAAAAAAAGCTCCCTTTGACATTTCTTTAAGGTCATACAAACATTAATTAGTTTAGTTTACTTTATTGCGTCAAGTAAAGTAAGGCGCCAATGTAAACTTTCTTAATGATTAATTCAATTTTTGTACTGAATCCAGCGTTGAACGATTTTTTTTCTTCATATAAATTCAATGATATGATAACCTTGATTACAAAAATTAAAGTAAACAAAAATGAAAATCATTATTCTCTAGTATCTAATAAAGAGAGATAGAGAGATTTCTTGAATTCTTAACAAAATGTCGTATTTTTCAATGCGTTTGTTTCTTTTATTGACTTTATATCGTCTTATCACTAATGCAGTAAAACGTTATTTCAAGAGCTAAATAAACATATTTCAATGGTTTATTCTGATTTATTTTCAAGCCTTAAATCAAACATATGTTTATTTAATAATTTTGATCATAAGATAAATTAGGAAGATATTTCTTGTCGTATGTATTTACTCCATATTTATTATCATTGTCGATTGTTTTGTCGTCAACCAAATCATTGTTCTTAAGAAAAGAAAAATATGAAACGAAAACAATAACATTTAAAAAACGAATATTAACCAGCTACCGTATTTTCGCCTTCATAGTAAGGTAATAGTCGAAGGAAATTACGTCGAAAACGCCATTCTGTTACAGCCCGATTATTTCTATCTTCATGTCGATGATGATCGATTTTGTATGACGTCTAAGACAATAGAAAATTTTCGGAACAATTCTTTGTTGTAACTTACTATGGTAATAACACAAAAGATAAGTATTAAAAGACAAAATCCAAATCGAAACATTGGCATCGGTGAGAAATTCATATGCATCTTACTCGCAACGAACAAGAACGTATAAGTGAAGTAGTTTTTATCAGTGATCTAGAGACAACTTCTAGGTGTGGGTGTGAATTCATAGACTATGCGTTTTGATTAAAAATATAGAAAAACAAAATGAGGCACTATTCAATTCGATTTGACGAACTATAAAATATTCATGATCATAATAAAAATAAAACAAATGAATTTTCGATTTCTCAATGGATTTCTCGGTTATTTTTATGTTTGATTAACGGGAAAATAAAAGATCTAATTTCTCTCTCTTCACGCGTGAATGTAATCAGTTAAAACAGAAAAAAATACATGTTCAACCTTCGTATATTATATTGCTGCTGCTGAATTTTTTATCAATTCAAAACGAAACAGTGCAAATTATATTCAGTTATATTTTCAAATGACTGAACGATTTGATATTCTGACAGATTATTCATAGAAAAAAAGAATTGCTTTTACACATACAATTGAGCATGTAAACATTATTTATATTACAAAAAAAGAATATAGATTTCATCACACGAAGATAATAACTCATCAATTAGCGAAACAAGTGCTGTTGTCAACAAGTAAGTAGTATCATCTATTGAATTATGTTTGTAGACAGAAAAAATACGATCGAAAGAATTGCAGTTTGAATTATGTTTGAAAACAAATAAAAATATGATAGTTTTCTAGATAATTAAAATAACTATTAAATGATACATGGCAATCAAAATGTTATTATCTGCTGCAGATTATTTCTAATACTAAAAAAGAATTAGCAAAAATAGGGATTGTTCACTAGACAATTTTTGAAAAGCAAAAAGATTAAATATAGTAACAGAAAAATTCATAAATACTAAAGTATGTCACAGTATGTTATTCTGGCGTAGTGTATAAAAAAAAAGAAAAAAAAGAAAATTATTTGCATGAATCTACACGTAGTTGTCATTACAAGTATAGATGACTGAAATACTTCTGTGAACAAGAATTTCTCATTTCATATTCAAACTCTTCTCTGATTTGTTTGTCTGCAAATGTTAAAATTCTGTGTTTGAACTGGTTAATAGAATTGGATATTGTAATATAAAATTATTTATTTCATTTTAGTTTTTAATCGCTACTTTGTGATTGGGAATAATCATCAGTCGGTGTAAAATTTTGCTCGTATCTAGTAGTTGCAATCGTGATGACTCCATGGTAAAAGACAATATACGTCTAATATTTGAGGGTCTGTTCCTAAAATTGTATCAGTTCACATGTGTCTTATTCATGGCGAACAGAGCAATTGATTATCAACAAATGTTAAGAATTATTGTTCGCTAATTTTTATATCGTATGAGGTTAAGTTTCAAGTAGCTCAAATAGTTAAGTAAAATTCATGAAAATCAATTACATATAATCGAAAACTCGTTATCCTTTTATCCAAGCAAGACAACTGAGTGAGTTTCATCTTTTGTAGATACAAGGTCACAAGGAAAAACTATCAATGAATCTGTAAAAATTTATCTAGAGGCATGATTAAATTATGCGTATACCCAAAGGACTTGATTAGCTCTAGCAGATGAAAAATCTTTTCGAACAATTTATTTCTATTTTTTTTTCTTTACACTTAATTCGGATAGAATAATTTAATCAAATTTGAAAAAAAGGTATCTGAGGGAAAATAATCAAAGATTTGCATCGACTCACATATGTGAAGACAAAGTTCTCTAGGAAAAAAATTAGCAGACGCAAAAAAAATAGAAACTAATTTCGGATACTTATTGTCTGCGTATTGAAAAGAAAGTGACTTATTTGCTATGTGCAACCTGTAATAAATCAGTAATGTTTTTTCTCAGTTTGACTTGTGTATTTTAATAAAATTGCTGTTGACTTGATCATGTATTTCTTAATAGTGGATGAATGCATCTATTGAACTCGTTTTAATTGACTATTCCTATTTATTCACACATAAGTACAAGTTAATGCCTTTTTCAGAATAAAAATTTCTGCTAAAACGGTAACTGAATCGATGCAAAATACGCGACAGAACAATCTGAATAATAAGAAATATTTTCAGATGTGAATGAAAAATTAATCTCGGACAGTATGAATGATTGATTTTTTTTTGTAAATTAATTGTATACTTCAGAAATAATACGAATTACTCAGTATATCTGATCAATTTGATACAGAAATAGCACCATTTTTCAGTGCCTGACAATGTAAAAGTAAATCTTCAATAATATACTATGTAATTTTATCATGGGAATGATTTTGTTTGTGGAAAACACAAACTTTTATCTCTGTTTACAGAAATAGATCTTCAGTATCATCCATTGTATGTGAGTGTTTTCGCTCAGAATTTTAAAATTTTGCTTTGGCTCTTTCTGACAAGGTCATAGTATAGTATGATGCTAATTTTTGGGCTCATGCGCTAGTTGCAACAAAGCAGAATTTCTAGTCTATTTTATTGAACACTATTTTCCAAAAATCTGTTCACTATATATTGTGTCAACTTTTGTTTTTAGAGATTTTGGTCGAACGATTCGATAGAACAGAGAAAGTCTCGCATGTAAAATAAATTTCGTTGTTAGTACCTTATAAATATTCGTTTCAAAATATTGATAAATTTGAAGACAAAAAGGGGCTCTTTGTTCAAGTTGATCTATCTGTAAGATTGATTCATTTAGTTTGAACAATTTCAATACATTATAATTATAAGGAAAAATTCTTTTTCACATTTTATCATAGTAGAACAAGAGATATACGGTTCGATGTAGATTATATTTTATGTTCACGTTAATAATAGCGTTCAAAAATATTGAACAAGAAAAACACCGAAGAAACATACAATTTTAAATAGTCTTGTTTTTGGTATTTTCATTCCTGTTGTTTTTGTATATCTTCCACTAGAATCAGTAAAAGATCATTTGATCGTCCATACTCGTTGAAGAATAATATGTAGCTAGTTATGAAGAAATACTGGTGTGAATGTTTTAGAAGAAGATTATTTCTAAATAGAATTTTTGTTTATAATTACTGCCATACAACTGGATAACGCATTGGGCACACGATTGATCTTCCTTGCTTGTTCATACTTTTCTATCCATGAAGCTTTCAAGCGTAAATATTCATTACACTTTTTGATTTAACTGTCATTTTTTGTCTTCTACAATGATAGTGACAATGAAAGCATACCTCAATGCTGATAGCTCGTAGAATTATGACAAATATTGCACTTCATGTGATTTTCTTTCATGATTGAATATTACAGAAGCTTAAACCTTTCCAAAAAAAAAAATGGTCGATGTAACTATAGTAGATGGGGCTGCGTTGGAAGCAACTATTCGATCTATACTATTCTGCTCGTTCGTTGTCTATTACACAACTGTATTGCAAATACCCCGTTTATCTCGGCTACATCAACATTTATTTTATTTAAATATTTTAATTAGCAAAAGTCGTGTGAATAAATAAAAAAGAGTTCTCATCAATACAAAGAAAATTATAATTTAATTATGGAGGAAAAAACGTATTGATTTCTTTTCTCATGAGTATTCATGAAATTGGATGGCGTGTGAACTTTGCATGTCAACCATAGAATTTTATCCATATAGTCTTTTTTCTTTTCTCTGATGCTCTTACGTCGTTCGTCACATCACTGATAGAGAAAGATAGGAAAAAAATAAACTGGAATCTTGACACGAAGGAACAATCATTTTTCTGTCTCGTACGATTGTCCGGGAGAAAAAAAAATCTTTCTATTGAAAAAAGAGCAACGACTGCTCGTGACATTGTGCAGTCCTTCTTATTGCTCCCTAGCGGCATCGATATACATTTTATAATGTCTACAGAAACATCGGTATCGTCAGGTTTACAAAAAGCATTTAATAAATATTCTAAATTTGGTAAAACTCAAGCACAATTAAGTGATCATTCTGTACTTCGCATCGGTTCAGCTGCTATACAAAAAATGATGAAAGATTGTTCCTTAATTGATACACAATATACATCACAATTATTAGATAATGATATAGCACGTGTTCTTGGAAAATTAACAATCGGTTCCAATGAAACTAAGTCAATTCATTATCCGAAAGGAACGTAAGAAATCTAATATGTATATTTTTCTCAAATAATTTTCGTTATCTTCTTTTTCTTTAAGAAAAACCTTTGAAATTAAAGGTTTTAAAGCATTAATTGATTGTATTGCCAAGTCTAAAGGTGTAAATGATGATGAAATCTTAACTAAAATCAATGAAAATGAAGGTCCGAGTCTTAATCACGTTACTGAAACAACTAATAAACAAATAACTGATCGTATGACGAACACAACACATTATACGTAAACATTTAGAAAAATAAAAATAAAATAATTCTTTCGGTAATATTTAATGTGATTGATTTTTATTATTTCTAGAGGAACACACAAAGAACGTTTTGATGAAGAAGGTTATGGAAAAGGTAAAGACGGTCGCTCCGATGAAATTGAATCCACGGGTTATGTGCAAGGTTTCAAAAATATTAATCAATCATCGTCAATAAAAAAATGCATGAATTGGAAAAAAAATAAACTTTTTCTACGTCGTTCATCGTATACATTTTGAATATTATATAAAATTTATAATTGAATATTAACAAAGTGTTGTTTCGCTTGTTTTTGATTTTATACTTGTATTCGATGTACCTCGAAACATAAAGCGATTTGTTTTTTTTTGTTTGTTATCAACATCTAACAGCAAATCTTTATAGCCATCAGCATCAACAGGCATCATTGAAGCTCGTCGTATCGGTTGCTGTGCTGTTGTTAATGGTCGTTCGTGATGAAATATTTCTAAATCTTCATAATCAACAAACGATGCTCGTGAACGAAGTTCAGCTAATTCAGAACGACAAATCGGTTTACGATTAGCAGGAAATCGTTGTGGAATCGATGATGGTATTGGATATTCATTAGTAACAAATTGTGGTGGTGGTGGTGATGACAGACGAGAATCTATTGAAATTAAGTCAGGTGCAAGTTGTGTTGAAGCTAAATTAAGATTTTGATTCGATCCTGATAAAGCTTTTGGTCCAGATAAATCGATATCACGTTCCCAAGCAAGAGTTTCAAGCATATGATCAAATTGTGCTTTAGGTTTGAGAACAACAGATTGATGTGATACACGACGAAGACGAACATATTCAGCTGTTGTTTGTTGTTCTTTTAATAAATATAAAACAAGTTTTCCGACTCGCTATTTAGAAAACATATTATTTTTTCTTTCAGAACAAATCTAAATAATCTTAATTTTACCTTCCAATTACTAATAGCGCCTTTCCGTTGAGCTGCTTTACTTTTTGTAACTCGTTTAATAACCATAATATCTCGTTTATCATCAGCACCAATGGCATATACACCTTGATAATTAAATCGTTTTTTTGCCGAACAGGATCTTTCTATTGTTAAGACAAGTTGAGCCCACTAATACAAGAGAAGAAGAAAAAAAAATAGAAACTTTCAAATTGAACAGCAAAAAAACAAAATTTTATACTTGACGAATACGTTCTTTTTCACTAATCGTAATAATACGTTGATATGTATTACCCATTGAAGCGATTAACATATTTAATAAAAGTATAGGTGTTAAAATCATAAAAACGATAAATAAAATTTTAACTAAATATGAATAATGTGTTGAATCAAAACGAGAAAACTAAATTAGAAAGAAAATTTTAATTAAAATTTTCATATAAGAATTTCGACATACATCGAATTCTCCCATTGTAAAATGAACCATTGTCATCCATGCTTCAAAATTTTTAAATGAGCACATATTTTCAACCTCACACGTATCATTGGGTGATAACTGTAGACAATTACCACCTTCGCTTGTATCTCGAAAGAGTAGATAAAACACTAAAAGCAACAAAAAGAAACGGTATAATTATTAATTTGATTAACTAACTATCCCTAGCAATGACATACATGCAATAAGATAATTAGTCTCGAATTTCTACAGTTATGTTTTTAATTTATTCTATGATGATGCTTGACCTTCAGCTTCGATGTGTAGCATATACTAGACCAAGGTTATTTGTCTTCTTTTTATTATTAATAAATATTTTATAAAATTGAATGATACTTAAACAGTATCAATGAAACTCTCGTTGTCACAATCAATGAGATATGTCTTTGATCGAAACTTAATAAAAATCAGTATCACATCAATAATCATTTTGGGAATAAACGAAGAAAAGAAAGTGTCTTTTTGCTATTTATTTTACTAAGATTAATATTGATTTTAGCTCACATGGGAATAGAAATGCAATAATATCGATTTCATTCATTAATAGTTGACAGTGTTACATATCTCCCTAATAGTAACTAGCCGAATAGATATCTAGCACAAGCTTATCTAACGTTTTCCATTACCATATTGACGTTTAAATATTAGAATGATTCTTTCATAATTAATATTAGGCAAAAAGTATTTTTTTGGTTTTTATAAATTTCTTTACCTTGCCCAAAAGCTGTTATAACAATGACATAGATAACACCAAATGTTGCAATATCTCCCGTAATCATTTCAAATATCATAACAATAAATGCACCAGTTAAGGCATAAATTCGTCCAAAAAATAGAAAATATAAAAATGTTCCGGGTACAGCTAGTGATACAAGACCATCTTCAACATAACCAAATGCAATATTTTTTGTTACTAAATACAGTATACGAAATGGTACAGCTACAATAATAAGAATACATGAGCATTGAAAAAGTAATTTTTCTGGATAACTTTTCTATAAAAATAAAAATAAAAATGATTTTAAAAACAAAATCTATTTTATTTTAGTTTCCTACTAAATTTTGTAAATAAGAATTAAATCCTTGTAAATAAATTTCTTTTGCCAATAATGCAAATATACTGATAATACAACCACATAAAACACATACTTCAGCAATATGACAAAAGATTTTTTTAACTAATAATTGCTCATCTTTTGGATTACGTAAAAATACTGCTGTACTTAAAAAAAATAAATGAACACAAAGTAAAATTAATTGTCGAACAAAATTAACCTTGAATAAAAGAAAAAGAAAATATTCTATTAAAATGATTTCTTTTCTATTATTTTTCTTTCTCAAAATTTACTCGAGCAAATGTTGACCATTTATCATTTAATAGACGTTCAATGAGCATATTGTCAAGCATATCTAAATGATTTTCGGTTTTACCACTAACAATTGACATTAATGAAGAATTCGAATCTTGAGCAAACAATGAAATAAATATATATTTTGGAAAAGAAGACCAACCAACCTATATGTCCACCATCCGCTATTGTATCAATACCACGCAGTGGATATGTGCAACATTTTATATTCGAATAACGCCAAATTTCCTTTTATAAAAAAAAAGATCATTTTTATTCCAACTAAACTAAAGAGAAATGTTTAGTTTTGTTCGAAGAAATTAAAACTTTTCCATCAGCAAACTAGGAATGACATATCTTCTTTAGAAACTCTAATTTGGTTAGTTTTGCTTGTTTTTTTTTTAATTTCATAAGATCTCAATTATTTAAATATAACCCAGTGAACTTTCTTATGGTATGCACTATCAGTAAATCTTCAACAATGGTCTCTGTGCAATTCAAATTACAAATACGATGTTGATTTATTCTATTTTGATTAAATATCTATCACAGTTTGTAAAACTTTTGAAATTTATCGCTCTAGATTTGAATAAATCGTTTAATATTTCAACTAATAAGACTTAAGATAATGCAAAAATGAGAAAATATTTTACCACATGAGATAATTCTAAGCATTGAAGAAAAAGTTCTTTTCGACCAAGTTTAGCAGCTAATGTTAATGGAGTTAATCCTTCATTATTACAAATATCTGTAAGTGCTTTTTTTACTGGATGTCGAATAGCATGATTAAACATCTCCTAAAATTTATGCAGTTTGTATTCTGTTTAGAAATTCAATAGATTATTTCAAATATTTATAGTCACCGATCGATCTCGAATAACAAGCATATGTAAAACTGTATTTCCATATGTATCTTGCATATTTGGATCAGAACCATTATCAATTAAATAATCATAAATTTCTTTATAACCAAATGCAGCAGCAAATGCTAATGGATATTCGCCATAATAAGCAGTGGCTTAATTATAATAAATAAAAGTTGAATGGACATCAGTTATGGGATTTTTTTGTTCAACGAAAAGAAATTTTCACATACTTTCAGGATTCGCATTTTTGAGACTGATGTGTTTTTGTGATGTCGCATTTCGATGAAAAACTTGTTTGGATTCATTTGCTTTGCCGTTTTTTGTTTCATCTTTACTTCGAATGTGTTCAGACGGATAAAAATCTCCGATAACACGCTGATTAACGTCAGCATTGTGTTTAACCAAAAGTTGAACTGAACTAATATCATTATAAAAAATAGCAATATGAAGTGGAGTTTCACCTAAAAGACAAAATTCAATAAAATGATTTCCTCATTTTGCTCTCTTCTCATTTCGATAGGAACTGACCGATGACAGTTAATCGATAAGCATTTTGTGGTTTGACAAGTAGGCCAGTTGAGTTTACACCTTTGCTATTCTGTTCATGATGATTATGTGTTGAATTTTTTTCCGAACAATGTGGATTAGATATTCGATGAAAATCTTGGCTATTGATAGCGACGGGTCTTCCAAAAACATCAAGAAGCGCAGTATGTGGAATTCGAATGGCCTTCATAAATAGGAAAAAAAAGGAACTGAAGATCAGCACGACAATCGTTAATAACTAAAATAATTTACCATGTGTTTTTCCTCTGAAGTATTTTCTCGTTTAGTTATAATCAAAAGTTAGACATGAACAATATATAGAACGATGCAAAAGGTAATAAAAAAATTTTTTTTTGTTCTTTTTCTTTTTTTGTTCTTTTTAGAAAAAAATTCCTTTCGTTCATTTCACCGCTTCTTGTATTCTCGATGATAGGTGAAAAATTGTAAAGCAAAAAAAGGACAAAACAAATAAGGATTTTCTCTTCCGCTTTATTTAAAGTTAGCGCACCGATAAAGATGTTAAATAAATCACATCAATGCATCTTTTCATTTTCTTTCCCTTTCCACCAGTTTTACGTTTGCTGCATTCTGATTCTTGTCATTATGTATCCGTAAATTAACTTGAATCGTTTACGATCGACACTGTTATTGCTATTATTACTAGAAAATGAAAAGAAAAAGAATGATTTCTCTTTTTACTTTTCGGGTACAATCATTGAATGATTGCTAAGCAGTCTGAAGAAAAATATAAGTTTTTAATGGATGCATCTTTCAATGTGAGAAAACATGTTAATAAAGTAGAAAAGTAGCAATATAGAAAATGTTTTATATGCATAGAGGTAGATGGTAATCATAGTAACTGTTCTTACTGGAAATATATATTTATGTAATTGAAAATGCTTGTAAATCTCATAANTATGTCAATTTATAATTTACTAATTTTCATCATTCTTGTTCGTACTAAAAGACAGTATCTTCTTATACGTATATGTTCTAATACGAAAAAAATGACTTAACTAGATGATGTGGTTTTCCGACTCTTGAAAACTGGGTTTTGCCCAGACATATTTAAATAGAATGAAATTTTCAGAGTATGGTTAAATTCCAGTGGTGAAACTGTCGTCAAAATTATAATAGGCTGATTTATCAATTCCAAAATTTCAGCAAGTTTTCATCTCACTAGTTTGATGTTCTCTATTTTTCAGCTTCGTAATTTTAACTTTGCAACTAATGATAATCCTTTGAGTAGCAGAAAAACGCTTTTAGAAAATAGCATTTCTTAAGTCAATTATTGAGCTTGTTTTTCCACGTATATACTTGTTATTTTTCGTCTTCGATTAAACAGAAGAATATCTCTAAAAGGGACTGTATCAGGTTTTACAGATTGGCATGATCTTTTTAAATAAAAAATTACGCTTTGACGAGTATCATTTATATTTTTATATTACCATATCCGATCACGATATGGCTACATATCAAGACGCTAATAAAATGATTTCGACAATATTTTTTGCTTTAGAATATTTGTCACACATGGGACAAATAATGTGAAATTGAATTAAATACTTTATGATTTTTAGAAGTTTTCTTTTATTTCAATAGATAATTCATAGATTCTATTTCATTTTTTGTAAAAACCGACGACAAAGTTTAGAAAACTTCAATCTTCTATGTAGCAACATAGCCACAACATATACAAATCCAGCCAATAATAATCCAATAAACCAAGCATAAATATAGATTCGATCAAAAACTGTCTTTTCTCGATTATGATCAAGTTGTAAACTTCTAATAAAGCCTGGCATATTTGGTGCAATTCCAACTGCAAGTGATAACATAGCAATCCAATTCATAGCTCGAGAACTATAGAGTGGATAAGTATCACAATATAATTCAGCAATTTCTAATTTTCGTCTTTTCAATAAATAATAATCACCAATAATTATACCAGCAATAGGACCCAATAACGCTGAATAACCAATTAACCATGTGAAAACATATTCTTCTGAACTAGATAATAGTTTCCAAGGCATAATAACAACAGATAATATACAAGTTATTAAGCCTCCAGTTTTAAATGAAATATATTTTGGACATAGATTAGCGAAATCATTTGCTGGCGAAACAACATTTGCTGCTATATTCACAGAAACAGTTGCGATTAGTATACCTAATAAGGAAGCAATAGCTATGATGATACGCATTGGTGTTGAGAAGAAAGCACGAGTTGGAGAAGTTATAACTGCAAGTAAATAAACAGGATCCCATAAATTTCCTGTTGCATTCACAAGAACATCTTGTGCTGTACTTGTTATAATAACAGCCATAGCACTGAATATCAGCATAGTTATAGGTAATCCAAGTGATTGGCCAAGTATTTGATCACGTTGACTACGACCATATCTCGTAAAATCTGGAATATTTAATGCAAGAGTGGACCAAAACCCAATGGTGCCTATAAAACAAAATAAAAACAATTAAAATTTACGAATAAGAAAATCTGACTTGTCAATGAAGGTATAAATATAATCCAAAATTCATGAAACGTCTGAAATTTCGATGGTTTTTTTAACATTGAACCTAAACCTTTAGCTTTCACGACCAACCAAACAAGAAGAATAGCAGCCATAATAAGTACAATGGGTGCTGCCCAATTTTCGAATTTTTTAACTGCTTCCATACCACAATAAATAATTATAATATGTATTAATAAACATAAACCAAATGTTAACCAACTTGGCATCGATAAACCAAGAAATGTGAAATTCTGTCCGACATTTTCGTAACCTGGCCAAACAGCTATCACAAATGTTTTAAGAGCTTCACCACCTAAAAACACATTGATGCCAAGCCACTACAATACCAAAAATCATTTTTCATTTTTCTGTTTGATAATCTTTATCTTTGAAAACTTACTCCACAAGCAACAAGTCCTCGAAGCATAGCCGGTACATTAGCACCATAAGTACCAAATGCTGATCGAGCTAAAACAGGAAATGGAATTCCATATTTTGTTCCTGGCTGAGCAATAAGTAAAATTGGAATCAATACAATTAAATTTCCTATTCCAATCGTAACTAATGCTTGAAACCAATTCATACCACCCGTTATCAAACTTCCACATAAAGCATAAGTTGGTAAACAATGACACATCGAAATCCATAATGCTGCATAATTCCATATTGTCCATGTTCGTTGGGGCGATGGAGTCGGTGCAAGATCTTCACTATAGAGTTGACTATTCGTTAATTCAACAGAGAGATTATACGATGAACTTTTACTTCGAACAGAAAAGTTTGCCATCTCCATTTTTTCTTATTACGAAGTGCAACGCCATTTTTATTAATGTCTTTCTTTCATTTTCTTATCATTCTACTTGTTTTTTTCATTGAAAAAGCACTGAAGATGTATAATCATTCATTTCGAGTGCGAATATGCCATCAACTAATTATGTATTGATTTACTGCGTGAATGCAGTTGTCAGTAACCTTTCAATTGTTAAACGAAACCACGTTTTCTTTTCGTTTGCATAGCTTTTGTATCAGACGTGCATGAACGAGATAGCAAAAGGTTTATAAATACAGTATACTTTTATTTAGTGACTATAGAGGAAGCAATAGCTCAGAAAATAGTTCATGAGTTGTAACAATTATCTATCTGAAGTACGTTTCTCAAATTCTTACTCAGTTTCAGATATAATTTCTTTGAAAATTTCTGATGTCCAAATTAATTGAACAAATTCTATGAAGCGCATTTTCGAAATCATTTCCACTGATAAAGAAAATACTTTCAATGCCATCAACATTTATTTTAAACGAATGAATATTACCTGACAGTGTAATGAGAACAAAGTTCTATGCTTTTGTTGCATACACATTGAAAAGTTTTATGAATATACTATGTTGCGCTCTTGGGAATCTTAAATGTGATTAGAGTCGCTCGTTTAAAAGAAATTGCGGAGAAACAGTCTGGATAGAATCCACTAAGATGATTTGGAAAGTGAAAGTCTATTGAGAGAATTGTGCTCTAAATCTAAAACAAATGACTTTTCGCACAAAAGCCATGCTTATTAGCATACAAACTTTAAGCTATCTCGATCATCAGAGTCTGTCAGTTGAAGGAATATTAAGCAAGGAAAAATATATCCATATGCATACAAATTCTGTAAGAATAGACTCAAATCTCAAAACTACATGAATGGATAAGTTCAGATTTAGGTAAAAATTGAGGAAAATCTCCAAAACGCTTCAAATATAAATAATACGGAAACAGATGAGAACTGGAAATCATCTAGTTATTTTCAGCATCAATTAAAGCAATAAGTTTCAAAATTCTTCACTAATTTCAGCATTAAATACAGTATACTAGTGTGCATCGGACCAATAAAAAAATAAGAAAAGCAATCATTCAATTTGTACTATTTGAAGACTATTTATTATTAAATTCAACATATTTTCGAATTTGCTGTAATGCATATGAAATATATTGCGTACAAATGTATATTGTGTCTTATGCTTCGTAGCCTAGTGTTTCTACTTCAAAATGTTCAGGAGTTCACAACTATCGTATGACCTCTGGCCAGATAAAAGAATAGCAGCTTTCTCATAAAAAACGATTAATTCAAAAAGTTTGAAATCGCTTTTCTTGTTCATAGATATATTGTGAAAAACCATTCTTTGAAGTCAACTCATAGGCTGGCAGTGAGTAGGGTTTAATTTAATCAAAGATTAATTCCAATGTTATGATCTTTCTAGTTATAAAAACTACGTATGTACCATATTTTCTTAGTACATATGAAACCTGTAATTGTTTATTTTTTACAAAAGGAAGTTTCTTTAGATATCCTCTAATTATCTAATTTACAATAAATACTGCCTGATTACAATTTGCCCTTGGCAAGTTCCTAATTAATAATAAAAATCAATTAAATATTTATTTCGTTGCATAGTGTATCACATTTCAATGAAATATTACTCTTGAAGGGAATTCGTTTTTATTCTAAATCACACACTATGAATATATTCTCCTGTGAAACACTTCTTTCCAGTTTTGACATTGAATTCAAGAGATATTCGTGTGACTTGTGGCAACTACTTCACTCAATTTCTTGTCGATTGTCATGACATTGACAAAAACAGAGAAAAAGTAAACTAAGACTTTTTATATTGCAATATTCTATCACATCACTAGTTATAAACAATTCATCGATCAGTATCGATGTACTTGGTGTTTATTTATATTTTTCTTATTCAAATACACATTCGATTTTATGAATATTATTCTTCTATAGGTACTGGAAACAGTGGTTGTTCGCCTTTTAAAACACGTAAGATATCTTGTATTGCTTTCGTACGTAAAGCAGATGCTGATTCACGAGTAAACCATGCTGCATGTGGTGTGAGTTGAATACGATCAAGTTTGATTAGTTCTGCATCGATTTCTGGTTCGTTTTCGAGTACGTCAAGTGCAGCGTACGATATCNTAAGAAAATATTTGCTTAACAAAAGGACGCATTTTAGTAGCAAAAGATGTTCCGATACGACCCATACCAATAACACCCAAATTAAGTGTATTTAAACTATGCAAATCAGTACCAGCGATTTCATGATTCCAAATTTGATGGTCAACTATGGATCGGTGATAGACTGAAAGACGACGATGAGCAGCAAAGAGAAGTGCAACAGCATGATCAGCAACCTCGTTAGTACCATAATCCGGTACATAGCAGACAGTAATATTCCGTTGGCGACATGCTTTAACATCGATGTTATCGAAGCCAACCCCGAGCGAACTAACCACACGACACGAAGGAGTGATATATTCAATAGTTCTACCATTAATTGGTGAATTGCTAGTGATGATAGCAACGACAAGTGGATTAGAAACGTATGGGAGAATATTGGTTTCGTCTGTGACAACAACAAGTTCATATGGAGTTGGCAATAGGAGATCATGTTCAATGGAGAAATCATTAAAGCCCGGTGTGAGTAAGAGAATTTGTTGTTTACTCGACATTGTTTTCGAAATATAACAGCTTATGTTCTTTCTGTTCGTAACGAAATCTTATCTGTTGTTCTTTTCAAAAGATAACAAGAAAGAAAGAGTGCATGTGGAATAGTAACTATGTTTTGAGTTTGGCAAATCAAATTTATGTATACATTTTTCTTGCATTTAACGAATATCAAAAATAAAATTATTTTAGTAATTAGATTATTTTGTGAAACTCAGAATGATAATTGTCCAGCATAGGAACTATGTTAATTCTTGTAAATCTCATTGTGTTAACAAATGAAAAGAATAATTATAGAGAAGAACTATTTATGTTGAATACCTTTGTGGTAGAACGATGCGAACTCGTCTGATCTTCTTCGATTGTGTATAAACAATTGTAGATTTTTCTAAGAAGAAAATTATTATTTTATAAGTGTTTCGTTTGTATTCAATTCGAAAATCCAAATACACTACTGCAAAACTTGTGAATAAGCAAAGTTCAAGGATATTGTTTAAACGAAATTTTTGGAAGTAAAGCTGATGTTTTCATTGAACGAAATGTCGTATTATGCCTAAAAGTACATTCTTTCAAGAGCACAGTCTGTCGCAATGCAATATAAATGATTGCAGAATTGACAAAAAAGAATACTTGATGATGAACATGATTCGTTTGAGTAGATAAGTGTGTAAGACTTTCGAAAACAGGAATTTTACTAGTTAATCAAGCACTAGTTTTAATCAAAATTATTGTTTGATTTCGTTTTCTAAAGAATCATTTTGAAACAATCAAAACCAATGAGTCTATATTGGTGGACGGAGTGTCTAGCTACGAATGAGTCGATTGGAGCATGATTGCAAATGTGTAAACAGATGAATCTATGCTAATGCACAGTTCCACAATTAAAAATATGGCACCGATATCACTGACTATAGGTGTATCGGAGATCAACTATATTGAACTAATAGTATTGATGCAACGATATCAGGGTTCAGCGAAATATTCAAGCATTGATTTATACCATTAAATGTATATATACTGTTGCTACTTTTATTAAATAAAAATCATTGTTATCCGTTATTGTCAATAGTTGCTACTTTATATGAGTTTATTTGGTAAGCTCTCGTTCATCATTGATCCTATATTCATGTCCTGAAAAATAAATCTTTCTATCTGAGAGTGAACTAAAACGGTTTTAGAAATTCTTCCTACATGTTTCCAAAATAAAAAAAAATATTTATCAAAGTTTCATTTGAATTCGTGGAATGCTTCATTAGAATGCACGGTTGAACAAAGACAATCCATTTTTTTTATTTATTAAATTTTTCGTTTATCGCCCCTACAAGTTCAAAGCTATTAATTGAAATTTCTACAGTTATTTTGTTACTATTCTCCTATGAAATACTTCTTCTTCGTTTTCACATTGACTTCAAGAACTATTCGCATGAACTACGAAAACCAAGCCTATAACGTTTTCATTGAATCTCATAACGATAACCAACGCAGACACAAACAAAACAAATCCTCTCTATGTTGGAATATTGTACAACACTGCTAGTTATAGACAATTCATTGATCAGCACTAATGCACTCCGTGCTTTATTTATATTTTTCTTATTCAAATACACATTCGATTTTATGAATATTATTCTTCTATAGGTACTGGAAACAGTGGTTGTTCGCCTTTTAAAACACGTAAGATATCTTGTATTGCTTTCGTACGTAAAGCAGATGCTGATTCACGAGTAAACCATGCTGCATGTGGTGTGAGTTGAATACGATCAAGTTTGATTAGTTCTGCATCGATTTCTGGTTCGTTTTCGAGTACGTCAAGTGCAGCGTACGATATCTGTTCGTTTTGCAACGCCTGTATTAATGCTTTCGTATCAACAAGACCTCCACGACTCACGTTGATGAATATCGGTCGCTTTTTCATACGATTGAATGCGTCTGTTGAAATCAAATGATGATTGGTAGATGTAAGAGGTACATGCAACGAAATAATATCGCATTGATCAAAGATTTCATCGATAGACGTACAACTCGATGGTACAAATGGATCGTAAGAAAATATTTGCTTAACAAAAGGACGCATTTTAGTAGCAAAAGATGTTCCGATACGACCCATACCAATAACACCCAAATTAAGTGTATTTAAACTATGCAAATCAGTACCAGCGATTTCATGATTCCAAATTTGATGGTCAACTATGGATCGGTGATAGACTGAAAGACGACGATGAGCAGCAAAGAGAAGTGCAACAGCATGATCAGCAACCTCGTTAGTACCATAATCCGGTACATAGCAGACAGTAATATTCCGTTGGCGACATGCTTTAACATCGATAATATCGAAACCAACTCCTAAACGAGTTATTACTCGACAAGAAAGTGACATGCAGCTAATAGTATTGCTTGTGATTAATGTATGTATTGTAATAATAGCAACGACAAGTGGATTAGAAACGTATGGGAGAATATTGGTTTCGTCNGTGACAACAACAAGTTCATATGGAGTTGGCAATAGGAGATCATGTTCAATGGAGAAATCATTAAAACCCGGTGTGAGTAAGAGAATTTGTTGTTTACTCGACATTGTTTTTCGAAATATAACAGCTTATGTTCTTTCTGTTCGTAACGAAATCTTATCTGTTGTTCTTTTCAAAAGATAAGAAAACAAAATGAATGAAATTGTAATGTTATCTAATTGTTGGCCTTGATAATAGGTGTAAATACGTTTTTTTTCTTGTTTTTTCGAAAATAAAGCACAAATGATATTTATGAAGACGATCAGTTGTACCTAACATAATGATGTACACTAGGAATCGTTATGTTAAATAGTAATATACATACTTCTGTGGTCGGTAGTATTACTAAAGATAGATATGAGTGTTGTAAACAGTGCACTAATTTTCTTTCAATACCTTCTCGTGGACGGCTACATTTGTTTGTGATTTTCTCAGGTGAATTATAATTCTTTGGTCGATTGTTAAATAGATAAATTCACAAGAATCACAAAACACTGCGAAAAAATTTCGATTAACTCCTAAATATAAGAATATTTTATGCGATTAGAATATTCTTTGTATGACTTGTGTTTTCATATTGTAACTTGTTTTCATTTGATTTTTATACATGCCTTTATAAGAAAAAGATACGATGAAGAAATATACATGATTAATCAAGTGTATCGATAGAGAACACAGCGTGGCGAATGCGTTTGGCGTGAGTGTGACGATGCCAATCTGAAGTTCACTTTCAACTGATATGGTCGGAATTGATTCAACGAAAACGTTTGTGTAATTGTGAAAAATACCAGAATACTTTTTTTGTTTCCAAACTATTCTATCATCCGTTAGACAAACACTATTGATTTCTTTTGGCCGCTTCTACATAGGCAGAAATTGCATTTCTTTCATTTTAAATTAATGTTTTACAATGGAGGTGTTTGTACTGTTCGTCACGAAAACCGCTCATATTGGTATCAAATGAAAGGTTTCATTGCCAAACTAACAGGGTTAAAATATTAGCGGCCCATGGCTTGCCTAGAGAGAGATATTCGATTTTTCAGTGAATTTTCTCTGTAGGACTCATTAAGACCTTCAAGCATACAAAGTTTCAGGTGCAAATTCGAGAATATGACTTTGCTGGGAAAGTGGGTCCTACAGAGAAAATTCACTGAAAAATCGAATGTCTCCCTCTAGGCAAGCCATGGGCCACTAATATTTTAACCCTATTAGTTTGGCAATGAGACCTTTCATTTGATACCAATATGAGCGGTTTTCGTGACGAACAGTACAAACACCTCCATTGTTAGATAGTAATTTCACTTATGTAATGCATAGCAGCAGTCATTGTATCCCAAAGATGAAAGATAGACACTCGAAAACTGTTGAATTATCTTACTTCTGTGCATATTGATAGTGTTGATAGAACATCTGCATGGTAGAATTAGAAGAAGGCCGTATATATATATACAAACGATTAGAATGTTACATGTAAATTTTAATTAATTCATGACAGAACACAATTTTCATATCAAGTTTATTTGTGTCAGTCGCGTACTCTCTTTTTACAGATTATTTCTTGATATAAACAAACGAAAAATAGTACTGAATTTCAGTTTCTTAATATCTTTCGTGCAACATGATCGTCTTCTAAAAATCGATTGCTACTACATATGGCGTGATCATTTCTATATGATGCCAATTGTTCTAGCTATGACACGATCAAATAAGCCCGCAAATCAAGGCATGTGCATGCACGATATTTTGCTTTTATCTTCTTTTCATCCTCTGCTCGTTACAGTAGGATATGTTCCTTCTTTTTAAAGTAAACTTGCTGTACCTAACTAGTGCTAACATATTTTTCGTTGTCACAAGCTTTGTTCTAGCAGAAGAGAGTGTCAAATTGTATGTTTTTTTTTAACCAGAACATTTTGAATATCTTCGAGAACAAATTCAATCATTCTAAGTAGATATGTTCACCGTATTCTCTAATTAGAAATGTATTAGAAGGATTAAGATAAAAATATATGCTAAAAGTTACACAACATTGAAATCTACTGGCAACAGCTAATTTTGATTGTTCGTTACAATGAAAGAATCTAATCATTAACCTCTGCACAACAACATTTGACAATACTGTTTCATCATGATCCAAATCCCCATAATGTATGAGATAAGTTCCTTTTGAAATGAACCCGAAACCAATGTATACAGAATCAATGTTATCTAAATAAAATTAAACAACTCATTTAATACAGTTTAATAAAGAAATGAAACTGTACCGCTGCATATATCGATAGTAGATTCAAACTGAATGCTTCCCAAATTCCTAATATTCATATTTGCTCAAATGATATGCTCGGTGCCGCGAAGAGAATGAAAGCGTACAATGGATATAAGGGCCATAAGGTCTTTAGTATGATAAATATAGCAATTTGGGAAAGTGTCAATCGAATAAATTGTTTATCGTGTTGACGTGCTTCTCGAGCAGACTGGACATTGGTGTTCACCAAAGTAGAATTTTGCTATGATTCACCATCAGTTGTCTCTGATGGTTCGATTCTTCTTATAAAGCTTGAACGAATATTAAACAAAGTGAGCAAACCAAAAAAGATTATAATGAGCTAGAAGTAGTAAAGCATTTCTCAAAGAATATTTATTTTTTTTTTTTGGAAATTTAAAAAGATTCTTACAAGCGGAAGGAAGTATTGATGCAATAATACTGTAGATAGAGTAAAAGATCCCACATGTTGTAAATATTGCAGGCCGACATCCCATCATAACTGTGTTATAACCAATGAAAGCATGGATACAAAAAAGCGACCAGAATACAACGCTACACATTATGATGATTCGTGCGTTTCGTAACGAGTTCTTTTTGCGAAGACCTGCATTCGACGAAGTGACCATCCATTGATCGATTGATATAAAACACACGACTTGACGAGATAGTATGATACTCAATTCAGAAGCGTAGACGCGCAATTTACAAAAAATGTACTCTGATTAACAGTATCCCTTCCAGTCACGCCAGCTACAAATTTCGACAGACAAATCACATACAATAATGCAAGATTATTTAACGATAACCATAAAAAGTATCACGAACACGCATTGACGCACAGCGCACGACGAGAGAAAATGATAACGTTGAAAACATTACTGAAATGACCTAATACAAATATGAAGGGGAGTTCGTAGATATCGAGTTTTCGATGACGACGATTAAGTGTGAGCAATATTGGTGATGCCATCCTTTTTTTCTCAATAAAAATAGAGTTCAGAATTTATTATTAATACTGAATGGTAGTCTCTTATTTTGACTGCGATGAAATTCTCCCGCAGAACTACAAAACAAAATGGAAAAGTCATTCTCTCAAGTTATTTTATGTAGAGCTTTTTTCTCAAGACAAAAGACCAGAAAAACTTCAACAAGAATATGAGTGGATTCAAAAATATTCTGTATAGAATATAGAAATTTTAAAGAATCCCGAACAAGCGGAATTCAAATTTCTGTAGACTTGCTTATACGTGACAACGGATCATGCATAATGATGATTATAATAAAGTCATAGTATTCGAACATCTTGCTAGACAAAAATGAGACATCATAGCTGGAAACGTAAAGATCTAGAAAGACATATATTCTAACTACTACAAAATATTGCCAGAATTACAATAGAATTCGTTAGACATAATATAAAATGATCTTTTCTATAGAATCTGTCTAACAGAAAAGAAATTCTATTAAAGATTTAAAAACAAACCAAAAGATTCTAAACAGAATTGTATTACTATGTACAATTGATAAACTCTACCTAGTATACTATTCTTTCTTCGATGTAAAAGCAAGAGTTCCACAAAAATAAATAATATAGTAAATGACACTATTTACCACAGTGCTAAGAATTTAAAGAATCCTGTAAAGAACAGAATCTTGAATCTTGAATCTTAATATTTGTTTTCTTCTTGTTTATGTGTCGTCAGTAAGATAGAATTCTACAGGATTCTCTTTTAAAATGAAAACGAAAACAACAATATAGTTTTGATATCCAATAGTCATTCCCTTTGAAAAACGGCATGCAGAAGTCTACAAAATTCCTCTTTGTAGTCCGTTGATATCATATAACTGCTGGAAAAAACTGTATCGTTTATTAATATAATTATTTGACTTGAAATATGCAAATATTAAAGTTATGTATGTTTTCATTGATGATAGAAACAGCATACGAATTAGATATTGAATAGCCCAAATTATCAATGAATTCAACGGAACATGAAAAGTGATTGCATAGAAACTAATATGACTTGTTTCGGTAGAATATGAATTAATTTAACTCGTGTTTGCTGTCAATTTATAATACAAGAGAGATAATGATGATTATTAAAAAATGTCTATCTTAGTATAAGCAAATTAAAGAAGAACATGCACGTATATGGGTTTGACTGTGACTATACGTGCGGCATTGCTGACAAAACTCAACATGTATAAAAATCATCATACTATCATAATGATACTTATGTTCATACTCATCTTCTTTCTCAGGAGATTTCAAGAAAATTTAAAAGTTTCTGTCATTCATTATATCGTGCGGTAAATATTTTCTAATTCAGTCGTTGTCTCGATATAGAGACAATGAAGGCTATAGTCGTAAAACGGATTAAGTTACGAATTCGTATGAAAAAAAAGGAATTTAAGTGAAGTTTTTCTAAATCTTCTATATCGGCTAAAATATATTGTGGTCAACATCTTTTATCATCAATAGATATTAATATAGATTGTAAGTTGTGGGCCAGCATATATATGTTTTCAGATTCTCTTTTGCTATAACCGCAGTTCAACGGGATTTCAAATATCACTTCTTCTGTCATTATACTACCATATTTTTATATAGATGAATACGTTGCTTATATACTTCAGTGTTTTTCAAACATAATTCTTCCTACTGAAATGCATAACTAGTCGGCACTGTACAAAGAAAAATATAGCTTTCTCTTGGAAATCTTTATTCAACTTAGTTTTATGTGTAAAAACTTGATTATACATGTGTGCAACAGATGAAAATAAATCAAAAATATTTCTGTTCATTTCTTCACTCTATAATTTTGTATAAATTCAAGATATTTTTCGTTTATTACATTATATTGCATTCAGAATGATAAACAACATAGTCCGAACTATTAATGCAGACTTTGATTTAGCAGTCGAACAGATTCGGAAAGAAAATAAAATTACTACATATTTCCTATGCAGTTATTGAAAAGTAGATATCAATAGTACTCGCTGAGTTCGCATGTAGCTCTATGTTCTTACAGATTGACGACCCTGGAAATCCAATTCGTTAGACGCTGTATCATTCATTGATTTCAGTGAGTACCCATTATTGAAGCTGGCCCGCAACAGGATATCTAAACATAATGATGTGATATCGAGCTTGAGAATATACTGTGAATCTTCACATGAGCCTAATGTTTGCTATCTATGTCACATCTACCATCGCCGCTCATCTTTATTAAAAACCTTTTTTTTAATGGTAATGAACGGTATTCTATATCGGCTGTAAACAGCAACAATTCATTCATCACTAAAATTCAAAAACACAGTAGTAGTTTTTAGCTTTTCATCATTTCTCCCTAATCTATCACATCAAGTTCTACAAGATAAGAGCTCATCTATTCTATCAAAAAGTTGATAGAGATTATGGGATCTAAAAGCATTTGTTTTATTCAATATTTTGAAATAGGGGTGAGAATTTATTCTTATTTGTTATTGATAACAAAAAAATAACAAATAACTTTTTTTTCTGAAAAATCTTAGTTTTGCTTTATAACAATGTCGAATCGTATTAGTTTTATTTGCTCATTAATCTCCGATTGCTAGGTGATGTCACTGACCACAATTTCGATTAAATTGTCTATGATACTCCGAAGATCCCAAAAATGATCATCTGGAGTATTTGTCTCATGTACAACTGAAATTTACTGATTTCTGTATAAGGGATGATTGCCCAGTGTTCGACCGTCTTTGGTGTGATGTTTTGGCCACACAAGCCTCTGTGAGATGAGTAGATGTCTAGAAGGATTATAAAGTGGCCATAAGTCAAAAAATGGCGCCTAGAATCTCGTCTCATAAAGACTTATATATGACCAAAACACCACATCAAAGACGATCAAGCATTGGGAAATCGTCCCTTATAAAGCAATCAGTGAATCTCAGATGTATGCGAGAAAAATACTCGAAATGATCATTTTGAGATTTTTTGAGTTTCATAGGCTATGTAATCGAAATTATGATCAGTGTCATCACCTAGCAATCGGAGAACAATGAGCAAATAAAACTGATATGTTTCGACATAATAGTTATAAAGCAAGACTAAGATTTTTCAGAAAAAAAAGTTATTTGTTATCTTTTTGTTATTAATAACAAATAACAAAAAAGTTATTGTTATCAAATAACAATAACTTTTTTTGTTATTGTTATTAATAGCTATAACTTTTTTATTATTGTTATTGTTATTAATAACAATCGAATAACAATAACTTCTCACCCCTATTTTGAAAACTATCCATCACTTTGAATAGGCTATATTTGTTTTATCTATAGCTCATAGAAAAGTAATAAACTCAGTTCTCTTTTATTGAAAATTAAATTACTATAGCAAACTATGAGATGAAGAAAACATATGAGATACGTTTCTTTAATTGACATTATGATTGTAATTGTTTCACTCAGGGAGTTTTTCATTGCATATAACAAAGTAGGCGTAATTTGAGTTAAAACTAGAGAAATAATCATTCAGAATGTGCATGAATAAGAAGTGACTGTCAAGTTCTAGCTATTTATCGGATTCGACATTGTTTAAATGAAAAATAAGTACTCATATATCTATCTATATAACGCCTATATTTAGTACCACACAGCCATCTGTGTATATTGCGCAACGTAAAACCCATGGTCACATCCAACCCAATATTTTTATACAAGTAACATCATTCATTGATTTGAACTGACTCAAGAAAATATATAGAAAAATTTAACGTAAACAATATATTTTTGAAATGCTTATCTTTTATTAAATTATGAAAGATCTTTGGCTAACAAGTTTCTTTCATAGTTGAGTTGTTCTGTTGAATGCTAGACTGTTTATAGTTTGTTTGTTTTAAATAGTTTACGAAAAGATCTTTTGATTGTAATTACAAAGAACCAAGAGCAAACAAAATGTTCATTTCAATGATATATTTTAGTAACTAAATGATTAAAAAGAAAAAGAATTAGCATTCATATTTTATTAATTAATTAGATTTTCCAAGTTGAACGATAATCTAATATGAATCCGATTGATACGAATGAATGATTAGCGTAATCATTTTATTTCTTTAAAACTAGTAGAGAACATGACTAATAAAAATGTACTAAAACTACATATTAAGTTCATTGAGAACATCTATGACACAACTTAAATATTCTTAATAAATAATACATGAATAGGGCTGAATTTGATTTATTCGCAGTAATTTACATTCAAAGAACTGAAATTGTTTTCTACTCAAATGATGTCGACGAAGAGGAAAATCATACACGGAAATGGTAGAAATAATACGTGTCTAATAATATTTGTGAATAACAAATAAACGAACCTTAGCTTGATAGATGATATCATAGTTTAATTTATTAATAGCTAATGCTAAAAGTTATTGTGGAAATTATCAATCTACTTAATTAAATAAACTATTGTTAAAATTGCAATAGGACAACTTCGGGCTCATAGAAAATGTAGTGGATCCAAAATAATGAGCATAGTATGTCGTAGGTATAGTTAAACCATGTATTCTGATTGGTGATAAAAAAAAGTACAAATTCTAATTTCGTCTAACCTTGCCCATTAATGTCTACCATCTGTGTAACAAAATCACTGATTTGGTTTAGATAATTAAACTTCTTTTCATAGTTTTTTAATAATAATAAGTATACTAAGCAGCATCAATGATATGAATGATATTACAAAGGAAATTTTACAGTATAACAAAGTCTCCCTCGAAATTGCGGTAAATTGAATCCACGTAAAAATGATCAAAATTCTGGAAATTTGATTTTATGCAGATAAAAACAATCGCATAATAGTTTTCTTCTAAGGATGCTTACTAGTGATACATGAAGTGCTACTTATAAAGATGGAACCAGAATTCGACTATGAACTTGATGTGTTGCTATGGACTTGGTAGTTTTGTTCTTTTCTCTAACTTTAACCCTCAGCAACATTCAAATTTATATCCTTTCTTCAGCACAGATTTCACTCTTCTTTTTAACCGCGTCATCATTTTGTGCGTATGATATAATTAAAAACAATGTGAATAACTGCCAAGTATTCATGTTGCATATATAGTATTCGATACGACAAACTATTCTATTTTTACTTGAAACGATGATACACGAAAAGCCAATAGAGATGTTCTTCCAGATTTCTACTTTGTATCGATACATAACAAGGTCAATGATTGACTTTCAAAATAAGTACTGCAATGTTTTGTTTTGCACATGTTGTTATAATCAACCATTTATACAAACCATAGATCTCAATATTTATATAAAATTGCATCAAATGATTAGTAAGCAAATACAGATTGGACATTGTTTCCTACATATGCAAATCTTCAATTAGCATCAAAGCATATCATCCATGAAATCAAGTTCGATTTTTCGTCATTGGCAATGGAATACAGTTCAATTGTTGATTACTTCTGGTGAAAAAAGAGACAATTCGGAAAGAATTTAATGCGCTTTATTCGATATTAAGATATGACTATAAGTGATTCTAGCTATTTATGTACGTAGATCAAAAATAACTTTTCTAGCTAATCTTTTATCGAACAATTCATAAGCTTTGTCAGCATCCGACAAACTCATACGATGACTTATAAAATTTTTGAATTGATCTTGCTTTTCCGAAAACAGTTGTAGTGCTTCGGGAAACAGGGCTCGAACGGGACACCGTCCAAATTGCAAACGTACATTCTTGTCATATACTTGAGGTCCAGTGAATGGAAAAGCATCTTGTTGTACACCAACCGAGGCAATAACCCCACACGGACGAATGAGGTCATAGGCCAGTTTCAAAGCATCAGCATGCCCAACCACTTCCAAAGCAGCATCAGCTCCTCGACCTTCTGTTGCCTTCTTGATTACACTTATGGGATCATCATTGATATTTATTGGAATAGCCCCATGGTTTTTGGCTTCCTCTATTATTCAACAAACAATAAATTGTTCGAAAGTTCGATATAGATAAATAGGCAAGACTCACCAAGACGTTCTTCAATACTATCAATTGCATATACGATTGGAAAACGGTTGCAAGCTGCAATAACAGCACACAAACCAACTGGCCCACATCCAATAATACAAACGGTTAGATTTGAAGCTTGCCGTTCCTGATCACTGAGCATGGTCCACGCATTTTTCGCAGCAAAATAACCCGTAGGAAATATATCAGCCATAAGAAATGCTAGATCATCAGGAATCTCCTTTGGAGCCAAAAACGCCGTAGAATCTAAGTGAAGAAAGATATTTTTGGAGAAACATTGACGATACTAACTATCAGTAGAGTTCATTCTAATCAAGAAGTCTTTGTTCAACACATTTTTTTGTATGGTTTTGATAATGATAGAGAAAGTTCTCAGTGAATTATATGTTATCGGTCTGTTTTTGATCAGCCAGTTTCTGGTAGAATTTTGTTTTGGACAGGAATCATATGTATCTTTCATTTATTTGTACAGTAGGAAAAATCACTGAAAATTGTATTTTATTTAGATTAAATGTGTCAATGAAAATCAACTATTATTCTCAATACTCAAATAATGTGGCACGTAAATGATTACAAATTTTTAATTCGACATCATCTAGCATGAATCAATGAGTCAATATTTCCTTGTTAGATGTTTTCAGTGTTATTTAAAGTACTCAAACATTACTGAGTTTCCATGCGTGACTAATAAAAATCTTTAGCTAAGTTCATGATTAACGATGAATATAAAAACGATCGTATAATTTTGATAAAATATTTTTTGATTCATCTTCTTGCAAGTTCTCTTTTAAATCCGTATTTAGTCGGTACTAAGACTTTTTGCACGAAATATTATCCGGAGAATGATTGCACAAGCGAACATTATGTCCTTGAAAACATATTCTTACCAGCAAAAGGAATTCGTACATACTCAGCTTGGCCACCGTCGAGCAAAGGTGTTCCGAATACTTGAGATTTTTCACATCGCGAAGTAAGACCCTTTGCACAATAAAAGCAATTGCCACAACATGTAGAAAATGGCACAATGATTTTGTCGCCGGTTTTGAAATTTTTTACATCCAATCCAATTTCAATGATTTCTCCAACAAATTCATGACCCTATTGATGTGAAAAATTGATTGAACTAAATTAAACATGGAAAAATCTTACTGACCATTATGACTTCTGTTTCGCTAAATTCATGTCCTCTATAGATATGTAAATCCGAGCCACATAAAGCAGTTACGTGTACTTTGATGATGACATCAGTAGAGTTCTTACAAATCGGTATTGGGCGATTTTCGACGGCAATATTTCTTACTCCTTTAAATATAACTGCTTGCATGATATTAGAATATATCTAAAGAAGAACTAACATTTGCATACGTGTAATTATGGAAAGTCTTGAATCGTTTATACTATTATAATTTAGTTCTTTTTTCTGCGCCGATATTTTGTGAAAAAAAACTGAAGTCTATCTTCAACTAAACTTACTCTTTGCAGATATTTGTTTAAAAAAAGTAAATGATTACTTTAGCGAATTGAAGAGTTTATCTCTTTCCTACAATCTTGAGACATTTTGATTGCGGTTGAAATAATTCTATCGTGTTTAGCATCCCACACAGGAACTGCTATGTAATTTTTTCTATCACTCGTCTCTTACTGTTTATTTGAAACTGTGCAAAGAGTCACAATCCAACAACAGTAACAATAACTCTCTAGAAAATAAAATATAAGTGGTCGGTGAAAGATAATTATTCAAAGTGTATACTTATAATGGACGTTGTGGTTGAATTTAAAATTTACTGAAAAACCATCGATGCTATAAGCCCCAACAGAGAAAGCGTCTTTTTTCATATGAATTTTACTATTCTTCATAGCCACTATAATAGGCATATTTCGCTCGGTTGAAAACGAAAAGATAATATTGTTTCTTATCATATCCAATGACAATAACAAAGACATAAAACGACACATCATTGAATAGCTGCACACAGTTTTTCAATTCTGACAGAGTTTTGCTGCTGTGAAAGATTATATATCTTACTACAATTTAATATTTGCATTAAATATCTTTTAACCAACGAATTCTTCGAAGAGAACGTTTTCTCAGAACAGAAACTCAACTAAGATCCACAACTAGCTACTATTGAATTGAATATGTTTTTCGTACTGCTTTTATTTAAAAAATAAGTTTAGTATCATATTTCAAAACAACATGTTCGCCTATTTGATGAACAATGCGATTGGGATGAGACGAATAGGATTGTAGAACTACGTAGTGAAGACTTCAAAGAGTAAACTATATGCAGTCTTAAGATTTATGATGAATTTTCAAGAAAACTGAAAGTCTTGAGATACATTGTTTCTCTTCAATTATTAGTGTGTGTGTCAGCTGGATGGTCAGAAAAAAGAGTAGCTTTATGGCCATCCCGATACTCACACTCTAGTTGATTCTTGGAACATCTAATTGGTTTTTTGTGAATAAAAATGCGAACTTTTATAAAAATCGACATTTTATATTGCAAGCTACAATTATTTAACTACCGTTATCAGCAAGAATGATAAAAAATTACGTCATTTATGGACATAACAGTAGTATAATCAATAGTTGAATTTTATTTCTCTTATTTAGTAATTCTAAAGTACACTGGAGACTTTTAGATTTAAAAATCTACAGATTATAATAATCTCATCATATTATTTGGCAAAAAAAAACACATTAGAGAAGAATGACAATTTACATTTTCGACCTATCATATGATTATCAGTGATATCAATACTATTAAATGAGTTATCCACGTCACTAGCTCCCATGGCATATCCAGACTCCTGCTAGAAGATTGAATTCTTCATTTTGAAGAACTAGGGTGATTGTACTATATGCGTTGAATATCAGAATTGATGCCGCACCCCGAATGTCATGTGAAATATATATATATATATCGGGTTGTCCGCGTAACGTGTACCTTCAGGGACGGGTGTTTCGAACTCTCTATTTGAATGATCTAATACTACCATCTTGTAGAGCATCGTCGAATGTACATAGAAACATATTTTGTTTCTCTTATACATTTGAAAAGCATTTGACAGTTGGTGAAAGAGAAGTTACTATGGACGCAGAAAAATTAATGAATTTTTGCTACTAATTCATCAAACGTTTAACTTAACAGAAAAAAATAGATAAATAATTAATTGATATGAGTAGACAATATATCGGAATATGCATCGTTTGCAAGGGGGAAACAGCGGACTTGAAGTAGAAAAGTACGCCAAAGTACTTCAAAGTAGACTACTTGAAGTAGCTTAAAGTAGCTCAAAGTAACTTCAAGTCCAAAAGTACGCCATTTCCCCTTGATCGTTTGGCACAACCGGTAGGGTCATATGTATTATACATTTTTCTAGAGACCCATGTCATGCGAACCGGTCCAAAACCGTCGGTTAACCGCGGTTATTTTTTACAAAAAACGGTTAACCGCGGTTCCCTAAGCCATTTTTATGACTTTCCAGCATAAAAACCGACGGTTAACCNGGTTAACCGGCGGTTTTTATGCTGGAAAGTCATAAAAATGGCTTAGGGAACCGCGGTTAACCGTTTTTTGTAAAAAATAACCGCGGTTAACCGACGGTTTTGGACCGGTTCGCACGACATGGGGAGCCTATTCAAGTCTACTTTATTTATAACGTCATCGCGTAACAAAAAACGTCTATTATTTGTTTTTCACTACTGAACCGCATTTGATTTTGTACTAAAACCAAATACTTAAAGTTAATTTCTTTGCAACTATCTAAGGTACAGTGTTTTATTCGAAAAAGATGGTGTATTTTAAGAATTTTATGTAACGCGATGACGAGTTTTACTTTTTTCTGATTTTTCCATATTTGCAAAAGAACACCTTGAGCGAAAGAATTTTTATTCTAAAACCAGTATAAGTTGTAAGCAATCAATTTCTAATCAAAGCACATTAAGTGATGTGCAAAATATTGTCCAATGATCTAAGTGAACATTGTTCAATTCAAATAAAATTGCCAATCAAAATCGTTTAACATTTCTGTAATGTTGATTCTCATTTAGTTACAACGATAATTTCAACCTCTATATTGTTCGAATAATTCATCTTGAATCATTTCTCTTCAAAACAATAGATTCATTTTTCAATTGATCTAAGTTCAACAGTAGCTAGATTTGCGATTGAAGCTGAAACAATACAGTGAAATAGTTAAATCTAATGCTGAAAGACAAAAACTCTATAGTATTAATTTATCAAAAAATAAGTTGAAATATGAACAAATAAAGCAAAAATACAAGTATCCGTGATAGTCAAAGGTGTAGAAATTTAACAGGCACTTCATTGGAAAAGGACGTCTTCGATAAAAACTGGCATCGAAAAAATATCGTGACAAATTAGCCATTAAATTTTATAATCATGATGATGTTAGTTACCTAATAACCGGTAAAACGGAATTGTATTACAGTAGAGGATGATGGCAAAAAATTTTATTACAAAAGTCATCATCATCGGAGAACGAAACCGTCATCGCGTTACGTTAGTGAAGTCAGTCTCTTGTTCAAATAAGAAGACTGTTCAAAAAACGTTTTTGTTTATCGTAAACCTCAAACTGTCGGCTACAAAATACCTATAGAAAGTTTCTTTTGATAATACAGAAGATTCGCAGAAAAATTAAGAACAACCACATCACCCAGAACTTTTTGTCCGTTTCTCGTCATTGCGTTACTCTCGGACTAGCCGATATATCAACATTTTGATTATTGTCGAAGATAAATAGGTACTTTAAAAAAGTACAATACACCATTTATGAGAGCTTGACATTTTCCATTTGATCGTTTATTCAATACTTATTAATGAATATGGTGTTGAAAACATAAAAAGAAAGCAATTACATGTAACATTATTCATAGTACATTACACGTAAATGTGTCTTGAAACTGAAGTTACAAAGAAAACCGAGCATGTTTACTCGTACATTTATAGAATTTTATTTCTTCTAATATGAATTGGCAAGTAAAACAACCCAACGAAAGAAAAACCTCCCAGGAAGAACCGATTGATCAAAGAGTACTAATAGAAAAGTATTGTGAATTAACGAATATAAGTAGAATTCAATAAACTTGGGTTTGAATTACAAATAGTTTACAGAGACAAAAATTATAAGTTTAATATTAGAATAACTACATAAAAAGATAAGAAGACACCGGCATATTCAAATGTAAGTAACGTTTGAGTTTTTTTCACAAGTTGTTCAAATGAAAAAAGAAACCAAAAGTGAAAATGTCGGAATCGCTTCCTGATGAAACTCTCAGAAATATTTGTATATTATCATTTTCTATTGAGTTTGATAGTTCCGTTCTAAAGCAAAATACAAATTTGACAATCGTCAAAAATTTTTAAATGAATGAAAAAAAAGCATAAATAGAGAGTGTAGTAAAAGTATTATACAATAGCAGCCGTGTTTAATCATCATGTGCATCGAATATATGACAATGCGATTATCGCTTTGCAGAGCCTCCTACTTGAAGTATATTTGGACACTGTTCGACAATTTTAACGAGTAAACCATCAGCATAATGCTCGAGATCTTTTACACGAGTATCACGTTTTCTTAATAATTCCGTCTGATAAGCAATTACATGAAGAAGTTCCTGAAAAGTATTAAAAATTGTTTTGAAAATAAAATAAAATATAATAGAAAATGATCGATTGCATACTTCGCGATCCAGATAATCAAGTTCTTGACGCACTTTTGGATTAATTGGAACACTTTTTACATTGTCATAGCCCAGCACACAAAGACCGTTATGTACAAGTTTTCTTGGTTCTGAAGTTTTATGTGGTGATGAGCCTAAATATGCTTCCGATTTGATGTATTAAAATTTATATTCAATGTCTACCTTTTACTGATGGTTCCCCAATAATATCTGGTAAAGTTGTAGGTCGATTTCGTGATGTTTGGTCGGATCCAAAAGGTCCTTTATTTTCATTCTAAATAAATGATTAACATTTTTATATACTAGAATACTGACAAAATCTTCTCATAAGAAGTTTAACTCAATTGTTACCTCAGAAAATGATTGCTGCATAATATCATCGCGAGGTTGAATTTTACGTCTAACAGAAGAGCGCGTGCTTGATATGCGCTAAATTACATTCGTTGTCTCGTTAACGCATGGAAAATCTCTAATCGGAAAATACACAGCACACATACATATCGAATAATCACAATATGTATAATATGAAACGTTTTTCTTTTCTCGCTTTAAAAAAATTTATACATAAGAAATGAATATATGTATGTGTGTGTATGTATGTATGTATGTGTACGTGCATTTTCCGAGAATATTTACCTCAAATTTTCCTAATAATTCATCGACATCTTCATCGGTTGAATCATGCGTATTATCAAATTGTTTTGTTTTGGAAAGAGCAATAGAAGAACTTGAATTAGTACTAGGTTTTATAGAAATAGATGCAGATGGTGTTTGAATATCATTGGATCGAGAATGTAACGAGTTTTGTTGTTCTTTAAAATGTTGATTTGATTTCGATTGATAAATATCTGAGGTAAGCGTTTTTGATGTTTGATTGTCATTTGTTTGATTTATTTTAGTTATAATATTATTGAAATCGATTTCTTCGTCATTTGACTGTTTTGATGAATTTGTACTGAAAATATTGTCATCTTTGTCAAGATTTTCCTTTATTGTTGATAAACCACTGAAAGAATCCGATGTTGACGTCATTTCATAATCATTCAATTTATGTATCGATGTTTTATTATTATTATTATGAATAGTATCAAATGCTGCTTCAATATCACCACTTGTGATAGTAGTATTTCGTTTAGATTCTCTTGATAGTGGTGACAATATTGAATTCGAAGCATCTGTTGGTATTTTTTTTGATAAAATAGGTGATGGTACTGGTTTCTGTTTTGTCTTTATATCTGAAGAATTGAATGATGAAACATGATCACCAATGAAAATGTGATGTTGTTGTTCTTGTTCTTGAATTTGAGAACGAGTAGACGGTGATGTCGTTGACGTTTCCTCACCACCATACATTGATGCTGAATCAAGTATTGATGATGTTTCATAATCAGATGTTATTGAACGATGTGATGAATGTGATGTTCCACTACCCATTGTTGAGCCAAAACCACTACTTGGAGCGAGTGATTTCTGTTGTAAAAATACGGTTTTAAGTTCTTTTTTCCCCTTCAATTCAGTTTGGATTTGAACAAGAGCAGATGGAATAATTCTTGCTCAAGAAAATCCACTCACACATACATACATTTCTGACAATTTCTTTTTTTAAATACGATATAGGAAGCTTCGAAAACTATATTCTAATGTATTTCAAGGGCATCATCTTAAAAATGAACACTTGAATAAAAATAATTCCCTTTACATACTTTTTTTTGTTGTTTGGTATCATTGTATGGTAGACTGCTCAAGGATGAATGTGAACCCATGAATGATGTTGACTATATAAATTTATAATTAAATATATGTTAGAAAAAATTATTAAGATTTTTAAAGTCTTCTGGTTTTGAAAGACAAAAAAATTAATTATTCTAATGATTTCTCTTATAAACATGTCACGACAATAAGTACTCATCGAATATGACAATCCTATTATTTTATGTCTCATACAGTATAAATAATACGAAAAATAAATGTTCACAGTGACTATTTTGATTTAACAAAGCAATAGATGCACTAATTAATTAAGGGATAGATATTCTATATCGATTACTTATACTCACTTCAGATGTAGAATCATCGGGAAAACGACGTACACTATAGATACTACCATCATCGCCACCCAAATGATGGTGTTGATCAGCTAACTAAAACAATAATGAATTTATTTTATGAAAAAATAAGCTTGCTAATTATAGATTAATACTTGATTTCCACTGGTTTGCTGATCATGTTTTCGATGTTTTGATGCCACTTTAAATTTGTCGCCTACAATAAATTGAAAGGTTTTTTTTTCAAGCAAAACTTAAGTCTTGCTTACTTAAGGAATGTCTAATGTCTTTAAGTGACAAATGTTTTTTTTTCGTTGCTAAATCCAATACGCTTCCAGTTGTATTATTTTTTGAATAAAATTGCAACGAAACTTCAATTTCTCCACGATCTTTATCAGATTTCCCATCTTTATCAGTTAATTTACACCATCTTAACAAATGCAATATCTAATTAAAATCAAGCTTATGAATCTTTCTTTTACTTTGTATGCACACGATCATAATCATTTAAATCACGTAAAGAAACATAAGCACGACCAATAAAATCTCCTTTAGATAAAGAGCTTTTATTTTTATGATATATAGTTAATTTTATCATTGCATCATCGACTATGGGCCTATAAAATTTATTAAAGAAAGATACAAGATTTTTTGTTTTAATTATCTTTTATTTCGTTACATTTCACATTGTTCATGCCAATCGGGTGAAGAAGTTTTTTCACGTACAGCAGTAACAAATTTTTCTTTTCCCATAGAAATAACACAAAAAGGATCGATTCCTATTTAAGTAACAAACAAAATTTTAATGTTTCTTTTATGAATGTCAAGTTAAGTTCTTTTTTTTTTATTGTACACTACCATTTTTTGTTTTATCTAATAGATTTCGAGCTTGATTCACTATCAAAAATTGTAAAGATAAATTATTCATCAAAGTTAGACTAAGAAAAAAACCTTACCAGTACAACTACAATAGTTTGGACTTAAATTTATTTTCGACATGTTTCTCTTTTAAAACAATAAACAATCTTAAATATAAAAAGTAATATTTGACTTGATTCAGTTTCAGCTACTCAGTATTTATGCATCTGTGAATGACACATCACTAACAACAAAACATGATGAAAAAAAAACGGAAGAACAGAAAGAAGCTTTCTCTCTCTCTCTCTCTCTCTCTCTGATATATATATTACTCACCTCACCTTTGTTAGTTTTCGTAAAGTGCAGGCATAAAACTAATATTTAACTGACAAACAATGGATGATCGAAAGAGCAAGAGAGCTAGTATGAGAGAGGAAAAAACTGATCAACCGACGCAAATATGTATTTATTTATTTATTTATGTTTTTGCTTTCCTATATCGTCTAGAAAATAAGTTCGACCGAAAAGTTTATCTTCGATGTGATGATAAGAGAAAAAAACCTATACTGATGACTCACCTCTCAATTTACATAATAAAGAATGGTGACGAAATAGATGAATGCAAATTTTTAAATTCTGTCAAAGAAAAGTATTCAGGTGAAAAATTAGATTCGAGATTCATCATACTTACACAGCACAGTATGACACAAGCGAATCGAAAAATACTATGAATATATATAGTTATATATATACATCATTAAAATCCTTTTCAATTGTTATAACAATGTATGTCATAGGTATTATGTCAAAACTAAGCAATTGAGATATAGTCTCTCAATTACAGATCAATACAACAAAAAGAAAAGAGCATGCGGATTACATTCATGTGTTGTTCGAACGTGCAAACTATTGAAAAGCAATAAAGAACAAAAATGAGACGAGAATGCGACAAGTACACATTTGTAGTCTCTCACACATATCGAGCAAATTAAAATATTTGAATAATCTTTCAGACGGAGTGAACGAAATTTTGTTTATCAATGTTTTATTAATAATGCATAAGAATTAATCAAATGAAAAAAATACTCTATATTTAAATTCAAAACGTTGTATATTGTATAGAAATAATGATGCCTAGAATTTATTATCGAATCTTAAATTTGTCATCACTACATAATCAATGCTATTTCTATCATCGGCAGAGGATAGACAAGTATAGATGAATGCGTTGATGTAAGATTGTCTTTAATCAATATTGATTTTATAGGGTTGAATATTTTCGAATAACAATTCAACACTTCATCGAATGCAACCGTTTTTGGATTATTTTTCTTTCAAAAAATTACTTCGAATAAATTGTATACTCAAGTCATTCTCAGATTCAACATTTTGTTTTACTTGAATCTGATAGAAATTATTGCGATTAAGTTTGAGCTCGACAGTTTTATTTGTTAATCTAACATATAATAGATTGACTATTGTCGACGGATTGTAGTTATTTGATAATTGTTGATATTAGTTTTTTAATAAAAATCTGCAATACACATAAAAATATTTGCAAATTCATCACATTAACTACAAAATGATCTCAGCAGTTATTGTTATTATTATTATCAATAATAACAGTAAATCTTTCAAAAATTTGAACAAATAATTCAATCAACACACTACTCGAAGGCTTTAAAATTTCGAATGTCGTGACTGCAACTTAATTAAAAAACCCAAAAAATATAAATGTACGTTATAAGTTTTCATAAATATTTAACTACTTGTATTGTATTAAAAAGTGATTTATTAATGTTGGTTTTAATGTCTTATTTACAGAAGTTTTCAGAGATGAAAATAAATTTAAAAGCAACAATCAACACTTTATTTCAAATTGATTGGTTGGAAAGAAAATCATGGTTTATATCAACTTAGAAGTTATTCATGCCAATCAAACAATACAAACATATGTATTACAATATTGTTTCAGATGAAATTCAAGTGATCAATTGTTTCTAAAAATCTTCTTCAATGATTATAACGATACTATTTAAGCCGCTCGAATAAATACTGCGTTATCAGTTTTAGCGCAGTCCTGCGTAAAATTAAATAGTTAAATTAGACTTCATTTCAGTTTGCTATGATATTTGTTGCAATCCAACAAGATCTGAATGCTGAAGATTCAAAACTTTTGTGGGAAGTATAGTAATTAGAAACTAACTTCCATAGACATAAGTAGTAAGAGGCTGAAATATTGCAATTGTTCTTTCATGATATGGAACGAACCACAGAAAATGTATTTGACTCAATCATATTGCTCAGAAAATGAATTTTGGTTCCATATTATTTGTCATCATTATGATAAATTAGCACTATTTGCAGGTAAAATATCATCGCAATCGACCTTTCTCTATTACTGTATGAATATTTCAAAAACAATATTTACTCAGAATATCATCAATTTGATATAATCCTTCTGCCAGACAAATATATTTTCAATTGCTAATGTTATACTTGTACAAGAAGAAAACGAGTAGTTCTTCTAGTTTCAACCTTTATCTTGATTCTAATGACACCGAGAATAGTTTGTCTACATATATTTACTGTCGGAAGAAGATCGATGATTGCTAATTGATTGAGATAAAAGATTTCATTGACGTGAACAGCATAATCAATCTGCTACTAATCAATTATTCATTTACTCTTTTTTTTAAATGTACACAGAGAAACTTTAAAAAAAAGTGGCATTTCAAGAATTTTTCAATAATAAACAACCTATAACTCATTTCTTTAAATCCAATAAGAAAATGTTAACTTCTAAAAACAAACGAGAAAACTTCAATGCAAAAAGCTGTTTGTCTGCATTCATTCAACTAGCGCCATCTTTTTCTTTACTTGATATCTAATTCGATTATTTTTATTGGCCAATAATTATTTTTATCCCCATTCCAAGATGTCAACAACTTTTTTTTTACTTCTGTTAAAAGTGCGCATGACGATGTAAAGCAATTCTTTAGTATATTTCTTGTGTTTTTTTAACACACCTTTACTTAACACATACTACTACTTACGCTACACTGTCGCACACATACCTTTTTTTTTCGTTGTATTTAATTAATTCTATGAATGAAAATACATTTTTTGAAGTATCGCCTTAAGGGCTTTTTCTAAATACTAAAAACCACAAAAAATATTTATTAAAACACACCACTTTATGTAAATCAATTTATTTTTATAGATTTATTTTTCCTAATGTACTTGAATGGATAAGATATCATGTCACTATCACCGCCAATATATTGTCTATCTGTAGTGAGCATAGATCGCTTGGCTGGTAAATCATCATTATGTAAGCGTTTGATTGATTCAAATAATGATAATTATCAATTATTTTTATCAAATAATCATAATACTAATATTTCTTCATGGTATTATTGGGGTTCAATAAAGCATCGACGATTAGATGAACAACGTGAAGCGATATTTCATTTAATTGAACATACATCAATATCGATTGATACTAATGAATCAATAGATAATTACTTGAAACGCATATCAATATCATCATTACGTGTGGAAGAAAAATCAACTTCGCAAAGAAAGCTATTTTCTAAAGATAAATTCAATATCAATGGATTTTTGTGTATATACGATTTATCATCGAATAAATCAATATCAGATTTTATAATACTTCTTCTTGCTCTATTAAAAACTCGTCGTTCAATCATAATTGTAACAACGAAAAATGATTTAGTTACTAATCAAACACTTCTATCTCTTGAATTTGAACATTCTATTCATTATTCATTACCAAATATACCTATTATACATACATCAGCACATGAACACGTTAATATACAATCGGTACTTGAATTGGCTTTACATGCATGTGATGAAATAACCAAAAAAGCTTTTCATAAAAAATATATTCCACCTAACTATATAGATGCTTATAAAAATGAACAATCATTAAAACATATCATACAAACCGAATATCGAGGATTATTAACTCGACATGTTCCTGATCTTCGTGTCGGTTCATGGGACAAATTTTATGAACGATGGCAAAATCATACATGTGTACAAACATTTATTGATATGTTTGGTAAACAGCAAGCACAATGCTTATTTAATGAGCATATTGAAGAAATTAAAAAAAGATGGAGACAAAAATTAATTGATGAAAGGTTAATTCCGATTATTGAAATGCTTGTAGGAGATCAAAAATCGAAATTATCAAGGTAGGACGATTTTTCTGTTTATGATAAACAAAAATTCAAATAGAATTGATTGAAAAAAATATTAATGTAATATTTCAATAGTAATAAAAATCTGATATGTGAAACAATAACGAACGAAGTATTCGGATTGATTTCTGTGCAAAAATATGTGTCAAGAAATTCTGTCTATGAGTAATGTAAGAGAAGTACTTCTATGATAGTTGTATCATATGATAGAAACAACGAAGAGATTTGATCAATTCCTAATATATTTTAAATGTTAAAGATCATAGTTTAGAACAACTTCAGGATGACATTCAACAATACATTTTGAAGCTACGAATTCAAAAAGATCTACATATTCTTGACTCAAAAATGATTTAGCCAAAGAATGGTTCTCATAGTGATATTTTATTCATAGATTCCTGGGTTAGAGATAATTATGTTATCATAGAGTTCGATAATATTTAGATATGTTAGTTAATATTCGTTTCTTATTAATATCATTTATAAGATCATTGAATTCAAACGATAAAACATTCAAATATAATGTTCAATTCCCATGTTGTGTTCATTAACTTCTCGTTTCCACAATTTTGTATATCTCTAGTTAGAATATAGATCTATAAATATGGTAGTGGAACTTGGTGTAAGATTTAATTTTTTAAATGTTTAATTTGTTGAAAAATTTAGAGTCTACTATTTTAAAGTAACGTGTAGTTATGTATAGTTTATTTATCATTATCTGAAACTTGTAAAAATAATTTTTGTCTATTAAGAAAATTAGTTGTTTCGTTCTTATAGTATTGACTAAACAATTTTCAAGATATCTATTTGACCCGTTAAGATTGTCGGTTTCTCGTGTTGGACATTGGTTTTAAATAAAATATTAATCAGTAAAGATGAATGAATTTTTTTTACAGATGTCTAAATTTACCTTGCACAGACAGAAGATATTCTTAGCAACAAAGAACGACACAAAGTTATCAATATATGTATTCGAACATCTGTTCGATAAAAATGGAAACATATTATACTAGTAATTTGAGTTTACTTAAGGTAGAAGTTTAGTAACTGATAAATTGCATTTACATCAGTACTGAAAGGTGTTGGAATCTTCAGGTAATGACTACAGAGTCACTAGATATATTTTAACGCTATTTTGTTTAACTGTATATAGTGATCCTATTTTTAAAGATATAATTACGTTAACAACTTGTTCTATATGTCGGTCCCGTAAATTTACAGATTCAATATTCTTTTTTCAGAATAATAGAACACCAAAAAGGCTTGAAACTTGTGATAGTAAACATTTCTCAGTAAGACTTGGTTATACAAAACAATTTTCAGTTGCAATTCGAAAATCAGGTTTTTTAGTGTTTATGAAGGACATCACTGTAGCCATTTGAAAGCTAACATAGTTATACAACCACTGATGGTTTTTTAATCAAGTGAATATTAGTGGAAAATACTCGTATTTCAGATCTTTTCATCTCTTATTTGTCATGACGCTTAAAAAAAATAATGTAATTTTGAGGATTGAGTTTAAAACTATTAGTTTATATATATGAGTGAATCGTAACTTTATTGTACAATTGCATTTTTTAAACCTTTTCCCCTGAAATTCCAGTTTCTATCGTGCGATCTCGGATCTTTTTTTCTCACATTCCTTAATGTATCTCCCACTACCACAAAACATTTCAGCTCCATAACTCATCGTCCGGCTGAGATATAAGAGGGTCAATTCCAAAAAAAACATTTTTTTTCGATCAGTCATCGATAGAAAACGAAATTTTTGAAGAAACGAAAGAAGAAAAACATAATAGACGAATAGCAAGTTTTGTGCAGAATTTAATTCTCTATCTATCCATCTGACTCACTTTTGTTTGTTTGTCTTTTTTGGTTCTATTTGACGAAAACAGATTTA
>OENM01000077.1:125849-137095 GCA_900239745.1 Rotaria magnacalcarata
CTCAACTACTGAAAGAAAATTAGTCGGACTGACATAGAAAGATGCAGCGTGAAAAACTGAACAAGAATAACATCAACTAGTTCTCTGTTTCGCTTACTTTTAGGGTGAGTTTTACGATATACCTCAGAATCAGAATGTAGACCCAGTTTTTTTTTGTGGACCCGATTTTCACTTATATATTTTTAAGCTGATTTCGACGGAAAGCATTACTATCCGTAACACAGAGTCACATTTTCGCTTCTATGAGTGATTTTAATGTAATATCTTGACTCAGAACTATAGATGTTATTGCTTTTTATATTTGTAACAAGAAATAAACAAGAAATGTAGTAAACAAAGTGACCTTAAAACAATGTGGTTAAGCCGAGTGTCTAAAATAAGACTTCGGACTTTGAAAGAGTACAGAATAGACCGAGAGCTTTAAGACGATGACATATAACAATGGTCTGCAGTTTTTGCAGACACTCTAGACACGTAATCTCAGAAAAATCGGCCTTTTTATGAGGTTTTCTTCGGAAAAATGTGTATTTGAACATTTTTTGGGTTTTTCTTTTTTGGCACACTTCGATTGCTGTGAGTATCATTAGATTACACCGCCTAAGATCTATCGAATGATGCATCATACATGGGCTTTCAACGCATATTCGGAGCAATTTCTTTTAAAAAGGTTTTTGTTGAAAACCGGAACTTGATGTTCGAATATCTCGACAAGGACGAGTCGGGTAGCGCAAACATTTTTACTACAGATTCACTGAATGATAAGGAACAAAATGTAACAATCGGATTTTCTCTGCGACCGCTTTCATTTTTTTTGCCAATTGTACAAAAAACTTACGATTCACTCATATATATATATATACATATATTATATTTATCAGTCGATGTCTTTAAATGATTTTTCTGGAAATAACAACTAGATCCACTGCTAAATACATACACATCTAGTCATGAAACTGTTTTGCTTTGTAACTAAATGATTGCACAATAAATAATAAGGAGACTAGCAGTTACAAACATGCATATATTGACAAGATATATCAGTAATGAAATGCTACTTTTTACTTTGTAGAAATTGGGATTGTGTGCGTTCACAAATGCAAAACCATGCCCAATATTCTTCAATTGTGATACCAACACCAATGTGGTCAGATTTAGAACGTAAAAATACAAACAACGCGCTTCTCATTCCTGAAGATCTACTTGATACACTTGAAGCTCGTCTTCGTTTTGAATCGTATTTAAATAATCGTCAAATTGAACAAACACGTCGAATGAATTGTCGATTATTTTTCGATTTATTAAATCGTTTTTCTAATGCTGGCCTTATTCATTATGGTGATTCCTATGATAAAGATTCAGTTTATTTTTTGGGTCGTGAATGTTATGAATCATTGAGTGCACATGATCGTTTACGTATATTTGCATTACATCAATCATATCTCTATCGTTTAATATGTTTAAAATTTGTTGAACTATTATTCGAATCATTAGAAATTTTCATAAATACATTTGAACAAATGAGTTTAACAACAAAATTAAATCACGAGAAGAATTTTTATAATAGAAAAGCAACAACAATTACAATAGATGATATATTTCAAAAAGAAATCATCGAACAAATTAAACATGACTCAAGGTAAGAGGATTTTCGACTTATTCGAGTATGGAATCAATTTGATTATTAGTTGAAAGTCTGACATAGTGAAATCTTTGACTAAGTATTTTGTGTGACATTTTCTTTAAGTGTAAGCATTCGCTCTATGACTTTCCAATGAAAAGAACCGAACTTAAATTTACTATTTTGATCTGAGATAAAAGTTGTACCAACTATGCATACTGATCATTTTTGAAGGAATCTTGAAGGCTCACTAGTAGTTTTGCGAATGGATTTCTGTTCATAAAATGGTATAATTTATTAAAACTAGAGAAAGCTTTAATGAAGTTCTATACATTATATTGAGGTTTTTTTCTTTTAAAAATAAATGTTGTTTCTTATATTCAATATCTTCAAATAGTAATACTAAAAATATGAATAGATAAATAGAAAGTCTGTTTCAATACTTTGAGAATGATAGAAAATCTAGCACTTTTATAATAAATTTGTCTTAGTAAGAACAGTAACACTATTGATTTTGAATTTGGAAGTCAAGTTAGATGTTATTCTGAGATAGAAATAGAAAATTTTGCTCTAAAAAAAGTAACTACAACTAAAGAAGGAAATATTAGAAGTACCGACTCTATAGACAATGTATATGGCTATTTACGGGTGGCAAAAAATTGTCATCGTACGATATTTCGTCAAAAGGCAGCATCTAAGAAAATGGTAGACTGCACATCAACAAAAATAATTTTCTAATTAAATCTAAAAATAAAGCAAAGTTCACTATCTTAACACCAAACATAGTGATATTATTGGAACATTGCTTTTATCAATTTTTTGAAAAACATTTCTAGAATATACATGTATATACATATAAATAGGGATCCGTTGTCACCATTACACTGTACAAAGAACTTGGTAGAGAATTTCTATTGTTTTTTATTAAGTATCGAATGAATCAGTTTTTCCCATGAATGTTTGTTGTTCAGTTTTTTAAACTTTGAAATTGATTTATTATTTGTATGAATATAGATATCAATCATTAAACGCACGAGAAACTGATCGTCATCGTCTAATAATGTGTCATTGTCATTTCCTATACGACTGTATTTATTATCCATCGTTAACTATCAATCAACTATTGAAACAACGTCGACGTTCATTTAAACGACGAAAATCTTCATCGATATCGTTGTTTAGTAATATGAATGTTGACGATAATTTTTGTCCGTATACAAGAAAAATTTTATCAAACAATAATGATGACAATGAAACAAGAATTACGCAAAGATTTGAAATCGGTTGTCCTATGGAGAATAATTGTGCAGATATTCGTATTGTCAATGAAATCTTATCGAAATTAAAATCCATTAATAATAATAAGTATAAATGACTTTTGTTTTACTTTAGAAAAATTTAATTTTTTTTTGTCCAATTAGAAATGTCCTAATTTGTGGAAATGATATTGATGTGGATCATTTTTTTCGGATAATATCTGTAAGTTATAATCAAACTTTGTTGACAAGAAAAAATAGGATCAGTGATCTTCTTTTATTTAGAATAAACAAAATAATTTTCACATAAATTTTCTCACATTGAAAAATTTCAAATTTCAAACAATTGATGGTTAGATTTAGCTCTATGTTTAAATTAAACTTATTTTCAATTTTCTTTAGGTTATGTTTTTGTTTCGTCAAATTCTCGAGAAATTTTACAAAATTTTATTTCTGAGAAAAAAATTCATTTAAACATTGATCGTAAGTTCAAAGCCATATGAAAACAAAAAAAGTTTCTAAAAGAAAAACTTTTGAATTCAGATATTCAAACTGTGGATCTACATTCTCAAATTGATGGCAATTCCATTTCTAGCATTCCAATTGATATAATTAAAACATCACTTAAACATCTTCTGTCCAAAGAAGAATCTCAAAATAACCTGCAAACACCTGTTCATCTTCGTATATTACTTTGTTTTATGTGTGGAAGTGAAACCAATGATGTCAAAATTTTTTGCTCACATTTATCTTCACGTTGTTCCCTTATGATTAACAATCAATCGTCATTTATGATTAATACATTTCTTGGTCGATCAAATCGAAAGGTAAAACAAAAAGGACTGAAGTGAATCTATAGAAAAACTATAAATATTTTCTTTTTGATTAGATTGAATTTATTCCTGTTTCATTTCATTCGTTATTTGCAATGAAATTAATTAACTTTGATGGATTTATTTTATTTTATGATCGCGATCGGAAAGGAGCTCTTAATACGATGATGTAAGTCCATGAAGTAGACTTTTCATTCAGAAGTTTTCAATTCGAAATTTGTATATGAATAAAACACTTTCAATACCTCTACCATTTTCTAACTAGACACATAATCCTTTCTATCTTTAATTTTTATTTTGAAGTCTTTTAGGTGAATTAATGATTCTTTTAGTTACTTGAAAGATAGAAGGTTAATATGAGAGGACACACCAACATGAAATATCGATAGTTCAGTCAATTGCAAAAACGATGTGTTTCTAACATACATTGTACAATAATCAGACATAAATAGAGACTTGACAAAAGTGAATGCAATTCGACTTCCTACCAAACAAATAATTACTACTATTTACTTTTCAAACATTAAACCTCTGCATGGAATGAGATTTTTATGTTTAGTTTATATTTTCATGAGCATTTATACTTTCAAAGATGTTAATACATAAGACTATTAGTAAAAGAGAAATAACTTGCGGATTAGGAAATTTACTGTCAACTTTCAAATAAGATCTTAAACTTATAGCATTATATGAAGAATATCATCTATACTGATTATTATTTGACAACTATTTTTGCAATCATTTGAAATATAAAGTGATCACTCTTTAATCTGATACAGGTGTTGATGGTTTTTTCCAAAGAACAGTAAATAAATAACTATGAATTTTGTGATTAAAGTGATTGAAAATTGCAAGTTTTTCTTTAAGTATGAAATAACTTCTTTTTCGATTCGTGTGACCACTAAATATAGTTTTGATCATCTCAATGCGACGTTTTTTCCAAAATTCTCAATATTAACTTACAGAAAAATCAGTTGCTTTGTCATACTGACGATTTCATAAAAAAGGATTCGTATGATGTGTAAGTCTTCGATGATTAACATTGAAGCCAATGATGTTATGAAACTTTTCCAAGCACAACATCAGGTACGAACTGCACTCCCACTTAGTTTCAATTAAATAGTGAGTTTCCAGAAGGGAAGTTCTTTCTATCGGCTATGTGGATTGTATATCCTGGATCCAATTGATTAATGATCATCTTTCCTTTATCAAAAAAATCAAACTATATATCTCAGAAATCATTTCATATTTAATTATTTTTTATTATGATTTAACTTAGATATCTGGAAAAATACATCTCAATCAAATTGAAAGATGAGTCAAAAGAAAAGAATAATACGGATGAAAAACCGAATGAAGCAAGAAACAAATGTCCGCCTATTTACATTCTATCGTGTGTGAAAGAAGCCTCGTTATTAAATACAAGAAAATCTTTAATTGATGCTCCAAAAACCAATTTTTGTGTACAATGTAGTAGTGGAACCATTAAAAATTTTATTGAATGTAAATATTTGAATTTAACCTATTACTGTAATACTTCATTTATTCTTTTTGTCTTAGCACATCTTTTACCTTTTCTTAATCAATGTGCGATTGGCAAACATGAAAATACAACTCAGAATGATAAATATGAAACAGAAGAACTTCTTGCTGGCGTCACATCTTATTTCGAGTAAATCAAATAAGTCTTTCTATTATTTAGAAGAAAAAAAAACATCTATTCTTTGTTTCCATTGCTATTAATAGTAGTCATGCTGGTCATTCATCTGTTCAAGATTTGATGACACGTAGTCTTGAACACGCACATGAGCCAATAATAATGAATAGTTTAAATAATGATCGAATGAATTCATTGACTTCAATAAGTAAATCAAATACAGATTCTCCAAAACATCATCATTCATTATCAACGCCAACTAATCCTGAACAAAGTAAAACAAAATAGAAATGAAGATCTTGAAATAATAAGCCGTTTTAGAAATAGAATTTAAAGAAAACAAAATATTGAAATATAGGATTTGAAATTCAAGTTTTTTCATGAACGCCATTGATATACGATCAGCGATTCTATATAAATAATACTAAGTTATAGCCTAGGATTTTCTTTAATATTTGTGAAATGAAGTAGATAGTTGATTTGAAAAATAGATAGAATAAATAAATCTCTTTATGATTCACACAAGCAAATAGATTATGTTGCATTATTTCATTTCATGAGGATCGTACTAATACCTTTACTTATGTATAGTTTTCTCTCATCGATCATATCCTTACTTATCGAATTCGACCAATGGTACTGACTCAACAATTGTGCCGACAACACCAGTTGATCCATCCATACAGAATTTCTCGTTTGTTTCATCCACAAATTCTATATCTGATTATCAACGTCAATATTTTCAAAAGTCGACTAGCATGCGTTTTGCTAAACTAATTGAACATCCAAGTAAGTTCATAGATCTATTTTATTCATTAACGCTAGTCTGTAGTTAATCTGTGCTAATCAAAAAGAAGTAAAACTTAGGTGATTAAAGCTAAAACATAATTGTCTATTTATTCTAGTAAATTATTTAACATTTAATGGTAACGTTGATGTATTTCGTGCTTGTAATTTTATTGCTTATTGTTTTCTCATTCATAAAACCTATCTAAAAAATCATTTCACATCCTCATGCATTGCATTTTCACGGATAACTTGATGATAATAACTGAAATAATAAAAAGCTAGCAACTTTCACAGACAACTTGCTATTGCTTTTACCGATTGCATTCAAATATTAAAACTTCTTTTATTTTATTTTGTTTTAGCTAATTTAACCAACTATGAACCATCGTTCAATGATGACCATGTAAGTTTAAATAAAAAATAAAGTTTCTTAATGCAATTCTTATCCATCAATCGTATATTGTGTTTACAGTCATTGTTACGTCGGAAAATTTCGGACGTTGAAGAAATAAAATTTCATTTATATAAACATCGAACTGCTGCTCATGTTAAAGTTCCATTAGCAACACCAGAAATAATTGAATTAAACGAAATGACACCTTTTTTGATTCAAGAATATTATGATGCATCATCTCCGAAAACAGATAGTAATAAAAATGATCTTATTGATTCTTCGTCATCTATTATTCAAAGTAATACTGTCGATGAATCGGTTACGGATTCGTCAAAACAAACGAGAGGTAAACAAAAAAACTTTAATTTATTAATTTTCTTCGCATTTGAAATTTATCGAAATATTTTTTATTTAGTTACTGATTCATCGGTCGACAGTTCAAGTGATGAACGTTTACGAATAACATCAACATCACCACAAAATGTTGTCCTACAAAGAAAAGTATCCGATAGAAAAATAAAACGTGTACGCGCTAAACAACATGATGTAACATGTTCAGCATCAAGTAGTGAAGTTTTAAAGAAACGTAATGAAATTTTATTAGTTATTTATTTTATTTAAAATTATTTTATTCATTTAGCTGGATCTGATGAAGATATTTTAAACGACGATAATCAAGCTAATCAGAAAAAGAAACGTCGGCCAAGTTTTAAACGACGAAAAAAGAGTATGTATGATCAAGCGCAAACTGATTCAGGCATTGATTCTAGAATGGGTAAGTTTTGTTTTGTTGTTTATTGTATCACCAGAATAATATAGCTACTAAACAGGAAAATGAGAATCCCAGAAAATCAAATGTTTCCACTTCAGATTTTGTTTTCTAATTTTGATTGTCTCTCTAATTTAATCTGTCAAGTATAAACGTTTTGTATGCTAATTCCATTGAAATCTATAGTACAGCAGCGATCATTTAACGTGTCGTAGATATCATGACTGTTCAAAACAATGGTATGGTGGAAAAAGGCAGAAAGGAAAAACGTCGAAAGACAAAAATGTCGAAAATCAAAATATCGAAAACAAAAATAATGCAAATGTAGACAAATAGAAAGATTGAAAACGAGAGTATATTGAAGCAGAAATCTTTCTCACCCTTAATTTCAATTTTACAGATTTATTTTCACCTCATATTCTTGTTTTCGACATTTTTATTTTCGATATTTTTCCTTTCGACGTTTTTCCTTTCTGCCTTTTTCCATCCATTCAAAACAATTTCGTTTTCCACTGGAACATTTTCCATCTCGAAGTTGAAAATACAGTCTAAAACTATTTTTTGTACAAGCAAACTATAATCATATATATTTATATTTGCTGAATATTGATTTTCATCTTAAAAGTAAGTTCATAAAATGAACTTGATCTAAGAAAAGATGAATCTGTAAATGATTTTTGTTTGAATCTTTCTTCCAATATAGCTAAATATTTGATATGTGTAACACTTGGATGTTTTTATTTTATCTCTCATACCGTTTTTTTCCAAATAACATTTTGAATGTAAATCAATGTAATTACATAGAGTTCTAGGTCAATCGTCGACCATTGTCTAAGTTAAAATTAAATTTTATTATGAGGAAGTATATGAAATATGAAATTTACCATTAGATTGAGAATTTGCTATACTGAGAATTAACTTGTTAGACAAGAAACTTCCTCTTCAATTGATTAAAAACGAAAAAATAAACTAATTCTTAAGGAGTATTTTTTAATTTAGATTCAAAAGATTCAAATAGAGTTCATAATACACCTGAACCTTCAACAAGTATTGTTATATCAAACGAAGAGGATTCAAGTGTTGGTGATTGTGCAAAAGATAGCAAAGTAAAATGAAAAGAAAAAAAGCACAATTATGTTCACTCATTTTTTTTGTTTTTTTGTTTTTGTTAAGGACGCATCCATTGAAGAACTGGAAGAAAGACCAACAGCTAATTGGATTCGTCGTCAGCTACAATATTTTGCTCAAACTAGACGTGAAGTAAGTTTTTCAGTTCTTCACGAACCAAGACGATGAATCATCGTTTTCATTTGTTATAGAAAAATGAATTAAAATCTCGATTTTCTGCTCTAATAACAATATCTTCTCCGCCTCTATCAAAAACAGCTATAACGACAAATTCATCTCAAACACATCAAAATACTTCTCCTTTTTCGTCTCTTGAAAATTCTTATCAACATGTTCCAATTCGTTTAAAACTTAGCCGGTGTTTATTATCAAATGAAACAGGCATACCATTATTCGTTGAAAAATGTATTCAATTCATTGAACAACATGGTTTAAGTATTGAAGGGCTTTATCGAGTATCTGGCTATAAAAATCAAGTTGAATTAATTATTAATAAACTTAACGAAGATCCAAATTATGACCTTAGTTTATTACAAGTTCCAGCAAGTGCTGTTGCAACAGCATTTAAAGATATGATGAGAAAATTAGATGAACCTATTTTATCATTAGAACAATTTGATCAATGTCAACTATTGACAAGTAACAAGAGAGAAAAAGAAAACAAAGAATTATTTTGTTTTTATATAATTGTTTTTTGTTGTTGTTAAACTTTAGTTGATCAATTACGAGAACAACATTTTATTCCATTACAAAAGGCTTTATTACGTACAAGCGATCTTAAATATCGAACAAATAAATATATATTTAAACATCTTCATTTGTAAGTTTAATAATTTCCGTTTATGGATTATAGAAGAAAAAAAATAACTATTTTAGTGTTTCTCAACATGCTACGTTAACTCATATGGATTCATCGAATTTAGCTGTTTTATGGTGGCCAAATTTGTTTCAACCACAATTTCATGATTTACGTACAGCTGAACAAATCTGTCAAAAAGCAAAACCATTAATTCAAGCAATTATCGATAACTACCCGATTATTTTCAATTCTGATCAAATAAAAGAAAAAGTTTGATTCTATTCTTCTATATGTATTGGCATTTGTTCCTTCTAGTCAGCAACGGGTGCTTCCGTGTTGTGATTTTTTTTCTTTGTTGTTTAATTGAGAATTCTTGTATCTATGTGCGTCTGCTAGTCGTAAATTTATCTCTATTCCATGCAAATAATTTGAAAATATTTGTTTCGTTGTTTTTTTTTCTTTTGTAATTAGAACAGTAGTGTTTTTTGTTTTTTTTCTCGTATTGTATTTATCTATATACATGTATTTTGTGCATGTCGTTGGATTTTCTTTAAACAGTATCAAATCGATGAATGCGATTATTGAGAATTATTAACTACGAGTTCCAACAGAAGACGATATTGTATGTGTGTAAATATATTTGGATACATAGATATATGAATGTGTTCTGCTTTCTTCTTTTGGTTGTTGTCTATTTTCAGTGTATTGTTTTCTCTTGTTTTTCGTATAAAAGCTGAAGAAAAATAATATATAAACACAGATATTGGTATTTAACTTAACTCTTTAGTGACTGTGAATTCAAGTACTAAATAATTCCACATCGGAGAAAATGATTATCTGTACTTTTTTGTTGTATGAATTGAAAATATTCTCACTCTCTCCTTCGAACATACAATATTTTGCGATGAAAGTAACTTTGCGAAAATACTTTCTAGGTTGTGTTTATATTCGAGTTTGGAACTATCAGAAAATAAGTTACTCTACGTTATGGAAATACTACCGATAGTAGTTTTAACATTATGTCTCGTGAAATAAAAAGAATAAATGAAGTATGAATTTGACACAATAATTTTATTAAATTTCATCATATAAAGAGCGAGGGGGAGTAATAAGAAATCCTGACGAAGAAATGCATGGAAACGTCTGTTTTCTTTTTAAATTCATCATCACTCACGAAATTTTTATTTTTGTTATTAAGGAACTTTTTCCTTTATAATTTCATACTCATCATCAATAAGCGATTCTTCCTCTAAATGGAAAATATGTATTGGGATCACTAGCATAATGCAGTGCTCTTCGGTGCAAACTTCGTGACAGCATTGCTTAGAAAACTAGTTATTAATACAAATTACGGCATACGAACAATAACATGTGATAATAAAATTCTGCGCAAAAGACTGTATGTAACGATATTTTCAATTGAATTTGAATCACTATTTACGAACTTGAATTGCTTCTCGCTAGTGTTTGTAGAAATATTGCTTAAAAGTGCTGTAGTTATTTATAGTTGAATTCACAAACAGTATGCAAAGAGAAAGAAAAAGAAAATGAAGTGGACAACCAGAACGAGGGAAAATGAACAGGCTTCAACATTTGCTTTTATTCAATGGAAAATTGAATATCATCCAGGCACAAGGTAAAAGCAAAGAATGAATCAAAAACAATGTGAGTCATACATCTATTAGATTTTGTGATTAAGAAGAAGTTTAGAACAAGTCATATTCTGCGTTCGCCATTTGTTAAAAATAAGTTAAATATATTTCATTAGTCAGTTCTCATAATATTGTCGAAAGTGGATTTGAGTAAAGTTTTAAAATGTAGATTTTTATGTGCAGCTAAATATATGATGTTTGATTTAATAGCTTCTCTTTTTTAATAATGATATTTCGACAAATTCATTCAACGAATGTCATCTTCAGATTATCATCGATATTTTATACAAAAACTTATTATTTTTCTTTTTCTTTTGTTTAATTATTTAATGTTGTTAATGATGTTGATTT
>OENM01000077.1:137231-158012 GCA_900239745.1 Rotaria magnacalcarata
AAATCAACATCATTAACAACATTAAATAATTAAACAAAAGAAAAAGAAAAATAATAAGTTTTTGTATAAAATATCGATGATAATCTGAAGATGACATTCGTTGAATGAATTTGCCGAAATATCATTATTAAAAAAGAGAAGCTATTAAATCAAACATCATATATTTAGCTGCACTTAAAAATCTACATTTTAACACAAACGAACCTATTACATATTTTAAATTTTAAAAACTAGAATGCAGCCATGTCAATCTCTCAAGCATTTCTTTTACAAGACAAATAATTTCATGGAAGAAAAATTCCTGCACGGTTCGACTTCTTTGAAAAGTAAGATCCTCCTAATATTTAGTCAACTGAAACATGTAAAGAGTTCGATCTACTGCACTCGACACTAACGAATATAAGTGGTTTAAGATGCAGTCATTGATTTAGTTGAAAAAGCTTGTTAGCGCAGCCTCTTTGGGGTAAATGTGAAATTTACATATATCCATTAGGCTTACTAAAATAATTCAAACAAATTAAAATGGAAAATCTACCTTAATTTCCAAAATCTATAATCAGATCATTATCTATTTGCTTATGTCTGTAATGCAGGATTAATTGTTAGCTGGAATCTTTAACAATAACAGAGACTTGTTGCTGAGGTCGCTAAAGCCTGTAATAGGTAGGCCTTCCTTTTTTCGTATAGGTTTTAATTTAAAAAAGGCGAAAATAGCAGCCTAATTAGTCCTAGCTCTTAATTAGCACAGTTTTAAACTCATTAATGTCTGCAATGGAGAAGGGGAAGTCGCAAAAATCACGCTTTTAAATTTACACTCACCATTTTCTTCGAAAATATATGTGAGTTGCATAAAAAAATTGCTGCAAGAGTTAGTTTTAAAAACTACTTCAAATAAAATACTACTATCATCACGCAACAAGAGCAGACATACTCTTCGAAATAAGTCCATCGTTTTTTTAAAGTCAATTGAGCTGCCAAATTAGTTAATATTCAAGATTTCGATTTTTACCTTTTTCATTGTATAATCGTGAATTTGACGTTTTTTCTTTCTTTCGAAATTATTAATTAGTTTTCAATTCTAGAATTCACTTGAATATCATCAAAACATGAAGATATATTTGAAAGATATTCTTAAAGAGCAGTCCGAAGTGCGAAACCTAACGTAATGATAAGCTTTCTCGATAAAAAATCTCACTAAGAAGGCTGCACCACCATGTATTGGTAATTAATTCACCTAAATAGTAGTTTTATCACGAGTCTTAAAATTCACAACGTGTATTTGATACAAGAAAGCATTTGAAATAAAACAAATCAAAAGTAAAAATAGTTGAGTATGAGTTTTGAAAATATTTCGATGTTTGTCTGAAATCTCTTGATTATAATATTCATGAAGATTATGTCCATGATAGATAAACTCTTTGCTATGTTCGAAGAGAAACGAAAGAAAAAAGTCTGAACGATAAAGTTACGTTTCAAATTTCAACGTGAACGATAATTTCTTGCTGCTTTTTATGTATTGCAATTTTATTACGCGTAAAATCATGTATGAGTGTGATTAGAAATGCACTCTAATATGAACACTATTTTAACAATGATTATTTAAAAGTCATTCGACGAGTACTTAAAAACTCTAGAGAAAACATACAAGAGCTTTGAGAACTTCTATGGCAATACTAATTACCAAAGGAAGGTACTGTTTATACATCTACAAGTTTTTCAGCTAGTTCGATGGCAGTGTTCAATAAAGATAATCTGATCGAACATGTAAGTCGTTACAATGATTCATATTCTTGTACCATTGAAAGAGTTCAATTCATGACTGGTAAAATTCGTATTAGTATTGATGTACGAGGAGACCATTCTCACGGTACGTATACTTTGAGTGTGACGAATATAAGTACATACTAACTTTACATTGATATATAGGTCCTATCCCCGACCCAATGTCTTCAACTTTGGGGCTCATCGATGGTACATCGCTGGTGAAAAAACAATTACCTATTGGTGAAAACTTTACTGTCGGTAACTCGAATCAACAGTATGTTGGCAAGTAATCTTATTCTTTATATTACACTTTAACGCGTTTGTTTAATAGGTTACCTTGATTATCCTGTGGATGAATCTTTTTATACAGATGGAAAGACAATTGCTTTTCAATACAGTTCTGATAATTATATGCCTGCAAAACTCTTCAAATTTAATGAAGACCTATTAGGTACATTCTCATAACACAGACATTTAAGAACTTATGTTTTATTTGCTTTTTACTCAGCTCATTCCGTATTTATATTCAACAAAGAAAAACTCGAAAAAAATGAAAGTCGTTATGATCACGCCTATTGTTGTACAATTGAGAAAGTTCATTTATTTCCGTTTACTATTCGTGTATTTATTGACGAACGAGGGGACAATTCTCTTGGTACGTATGCTTCTCGTTTAATAAAGAGAAGGGGGCATAAAACATCGTTGAACTGATATCCAGGTCCCATTCAAGAACCGACATGCTCAACTTTAGGGCTTGTTGATGGCACATCAATAATAGAACCTCAAACACCGAGTCGCGCAAACTTTAGTATCAAAGAACCATTCCGTCAATATCTTGGCAAGTAGCTTGTCTCATGTTTTTTTTCATTTTTTTTTGTCTGTTTACTAGGTTATCTTGACTACACCTTGGATAAATCTTTTCACAACAATGAAAAGTTTATAGGTTTTCAATATGGACAATTTGATTATTCCATTGCCAAACTATTTCGTCTTGATAAAAAATTGATTGATGACAACAATCTCGAATTATGGTAAACATTTGCCAGAATCAGCTGTGAGAAAACAAACAATACGAAATTTGCACATTAGACATTCGCTTTTTTCTTAAAATCGATACTAGTGTTGTAGAAATGTAGTATGAAGTAATAAAATATTAGCTTCCTTGCGAAAATAATCAATAAATAAATATATATATATAATAATGCTTTATTTCATACATGAAGTATGTGGCACGTCCTCACACTTCTTTGTCGTGGACAACCTAGTCTCTGTGACAGAAAATAAATCAATAAATGAATGACATACATAGTAGTATTAATTCTTTCTATTTACCTTTTCAATATTCATATTGACTTTCAGTTTTATTACTTTGAATAATATGTCAAACATCAGAATTCATCACAGAAATAGATTATTTAAAAGAATAAAATATTCACAATCAATTTTCATACATCTCGACTTGATAACTTTACATATTGTAGATGATAGCAATCATTTTATAGATACTTAGTTTATACTTAATCATATGAAATTGAATTTGATAGCATCTACCAGCATACTTGCAAAAAAAATATAAAATGGTAAAATTTATCGTCAAATACTTTACTTGCAGTTATTTATGGCAGACTATCGACATATCTTTTATAGAATCGATATGATGAATGAATTTATTAAAAATTCCGTCACAGATTACGATTTATCTATATACTATATTTCATTATTTCTAATAAAAAAACGAAAAGTACCGAAAAGAGCCTATATCTACATGCGTCATAGGGGAAAATTCCGAACTGCACTACAATCAATTTGTTTATGAACTAAATGACAATTTAATAAGATATTTGTAAAGATTTTTCCTATTCATATACGTCTATAACTAAAATTCAAGCCTTTAGAATTCGAAACATTAAGATTAAAACCATACAGAGGCTTTTAGTTTAAACTACAAGATAGTTTTTTGAATTCTTTTTTCATTGTATGTGCGAACTGTGAAACGAAAAATCTTATAAACTCTGTTTTTCAAGTCAAATTATTCGTATACGATTTAGTGGCATGTCGTGCAAAAACTGAATAGATAAAGAATGATAATACATTAGTAACTTTTATACATCAATATGAACATCATCGATTCATGTTTCTATGTTAAGTTCACTATGGATAACAAGACAGTCTAGTCTGTACTTTAGTTATTTACAATAGATAATACGTGAAAAAGTTTATTCTTTTCTGTCCTTCTTCTTTTGCTTAAGTTTTATTACGTAAATCGACACGCATACAAATCAATCTACTTATTTTTGTGTTGGCTCCAACAAGAAAAGAAAAAGATGCCACGATGTTGTGACATGTTTTTTTCCAACACCCAAATATGTACACCACATCATCTCTTTCTCTCACTATCTACCCTTCTCCTCCTTTCTATCGGTCGTTCTCTCCCTCCCCCTATCTCTCTCGCTCTCTGTTCTGTCGTCCACGTATTATGAATATAAAAAGTTTGTATAGTAAATTAAACTAAGAGAAAATCATTTTACATTGGGTCGAAATTTGATTTCATCATTTTTGATCGTCAAATGGAAGCATCGATGGACATTGCAATTTGTCTTGATTGTACATCATCCATTGCTTCGTCATTTTGTCAAGTTCGTGATCGAATTGGTTCAATCGTTGAACCGATCACGCGAATTAAAAAAGATATTCGTTTGGCATTGATCGAATTTCGATCACGTGATGATTCGTGGGTTACTATAATCCATCCATTTACACAGTCAGCGAATACATTTCAAAACTGGCTTAACAATACAAAAGCTGATGGAGGTAGTCAAGATGGAACTAGAGCTATCAGTAAGATAGATGGAAAAAAAAATTATTATTCTGTGTTTAGTTATGTAAATTGTCTATATTTTAATTTTAGGCGATGCACTTCGTGAAGCTCTGAAACTTGAATGGCGTTCAGACGTAAGTAAAACTTGTTGTATTATACAATCAAATATATTTTTCATATTACTACGTAGAATAATGATCGATGGCATGAAAAACTCATTATAATGATCACTGGTGGTCCTCCTTGTGGACTCTTAACTGATTCAACAGAAATAGAAACGAATGATTGTCCATGCATAGCAGATGATCTCTGGATAATGTCCGATGAACTTATCAAAGAGAATCTCACGTTAGCAATTGTTGGTATTGAACCCAGTGTGATTGTATGTGATGATTTTTATGGGGCACTAGCTAAAAGTACAGGTGAGTCGTTTTATGAATATGTTTTTTTGTTCTTTTCACAAATATTCTTTTTAGGTGGAGAATATATTCCGTTAGTAAATGCTAGTCGTATACTTGCTGCAATTATTCAATCAGTTATCATTGAAGAAGATACATTATCACAAAAATTTCGTCATGTCGATATGAATGAAATCGAAAAGAATTCTTTATATCGTCATACATTTGTACAAAAACGAGCTCAATCGATGATTGAACAGTGTCGAACAATGGCTGATATTCGAAACTGGTTAAAAAATCATCCTAAACATAGTCAATATTAATGTAATCATTAATAAAATTTATTGAACACGTGTTTGTATTATTATATCGAAAAGAATAAAATGTTGTTTCGTTTTGTTTTTCTCTCTTTCCATTTGCATACAGAACATTGCTTAGCGATTGGTTGTTGATTAATCCAATCGTGTTGATTGCCCTCTAAATATAAATCTATTTCATTTAATTAATAGTAATTATTTAGTTTTATAAATTGAAATTTTATATCGAAAGAAAATTTTCAAAAGTAAATCTATACTAAACCCGAACAAACTTAGTGGTCAACCAATCAGAATGAATCTATGCAATTCAAAAAATATTTTGTTTATTTATTGATTAGATTTTCTTTTTTAAATATATGAACAATAAATCGATATGTTTTCCTTGTTCTTTTCTTTAGATCATATTAAGTAATTATGCCGCGAGTTCCGCTGGTATACAATAAAACTTATTCGACACCTCGACGTCCATATGAAAAGGAACGTCTCGATCAAGAACTTGAACTTATTGGCAAATTTGGTTTAAGAAACAAACGTGAAGTATGGCGTGTACGTTACACATTGGCGAAAATTCGCAAAGCTGCCCGTGAATTACTCACACTTGATGAGAAAGAACCAAAACGATTATTTGAAGGTAATGCTTTACTTCGTCGACTTGTCCGAATTGGTGTACTTGATGAATCCAAAATGAAACTTGATTACGTTTTGGGTTTAAAAGTTGAAGACTTTTTGGAACGTCGTCTTCAAACTCAACTTTTAAGACTTGCACTTGCTAAAAGTATTCATCATGCTCGTGTACTTATTCGCCAACGACACATTCGGTAAGATTAAATAAATTCTTTAGTAGGAAATGTTTATTATTATTATGTTGCTCTTAGCGTACGGAAACAAGTTGTTAATATTCCATCATTTATTGTTCGATTGGATTCACAAAAACATATCGATTTTGCACTTCGTTCACCATTATCCAGCGGTGGTCGACCAGGTCTATTTATTTATTGAATTGAATTGAATTTTGTTTTACTAATACAAGTATTCTATTCTGTTTAGGTCGTGTTAAACGAAAAAATATGAAAAAAGGAGAAAAGAGTAGCAATGATGAAGAGGTCGATGAAGAATAAACATCAATCAAATAGGCACACACATGATCATGCATAACAGTTATAAAGAACATACATGTTTCTGTTGTTTTTATTCTTGTATTGTGTGTGTTATTATTGTTTTGTCGATTCGACTATCATCAAAAAACAAGAAGGAAGAGAAGAAGAAAAAAATGATTACACCTTCTCGACTTGAAGAAATAGTTTAACATCTTTAGTTTTATATTTCTAGAAAAGTTAAGCATGATTCTGGAAATTAGTAGATAATCATTTCATGGAAATAATGCTTATCTGATTTGTTCAAGTATTATCAATGAAACGTTTTTTTTTTTATAAGCCTATTATAGGGAATTTACTGAACTAATAGAAAATAATTTCCTTTTATACTTTTGCTATAAAGTTGAAAAAGAAATTTAGAAGATATTGATGTAAACAACTAGAAGTCTGTAAAGTATTAAACACTTATGAGTTAGAATTAGAAATGTTGATTACGAAGCTGTTTTGTTACTGATCTCAATTCGAGCAGGCATATTTATGAGTTTCATCATATAACATTTAAATGTATTCATGAATAATTGGATTTTATTTGGTTGATAAATAACATTATTTAAGATTTTTTCTTTTGAATTTTGTCCTCATTTCATATAGATTACAATAAAACGTTGGATTGATTCTTCAGATAAGCTATTTTTCTTAAAATTCGAGTGACATCTTTCTCTTAGAACAAGTCTAGTAATACGAATATGTTTTTCGTTTAGATAATTAGAGTTGATTTCAATATTCTTATCGTTGAAATACACACATAATAATACCAGGTGTTTTATGTCACCAAAATTTTTCTCTCTTCTTATTTGAGTCTAGAAGTTAATGAGAAAGTTTACAATTTAGTTCTATTGAGACTGAGAGTAAACGACGAGGCTTCGCAGGGCAATGTCATCACAATAGATTACTTCGACAGAAATAAGCAAGTAGTTCAAATCATTTTGAGAGCGTTCGGTGTTCGTGACACTCATAGTTGTATGAGTAAAACAAAGTTATCTATTGAATAAATTTTTATTTTAACTTAGGCTTAAACAAAAAACAATTTATTTAAGACTTTAGATTCTAATAAAGTTCATCGTGTTCGAAAAAAGACATAACAGTGTGTCCGATAATTTTCTACTTCAAATTTTCTATTGATGAAATAGCAGAAACTTTGAATCCTTTGGCTCATTAAATAAATTTAATGGACATTTGTTTTTCTATGCCAGAATAACTAGTTTCTATATATTTTTATTCTAGTTTTAGATTGGTCATAATGGGTAAGTCTCGTAAAAAACCTGGACAATCATCTGAAAAAAATAGTCAATCAAAACAGCGCAATCATGATAATCTATTATCATCAAATGGAAATGACAATGATGATCATGATCATGGATTTAACGATGACGATGATGAAATAGATGCATTTTACAAAGAACGTGATGAAAATCTTCGAACCGCATTATCGAAAACTACCATTAAAAAATCATCGAAAAATAAAAAAAGTGTTTCATGGGCATTAGATAATGATTCTGACGATGGAAATAATCGAGATGAAGTACTTGCTTTTGATGATGAAGACGATTCAATGGCAAGTGATGGCGATGATGATACAGAATATCAAGAAATAGACGGTGATGACGATGACGAGAACGATGAAAGCGAAATGGATGAGGATCTCGGTGGTTCCTGGGGTACATCTCGTAAAATATTTTATAATGAAGATGCAAATGTTGATGATGAAGATGCAAAATTAGAAGAACAAGAAGCAATACAAATTCAAAAAAAGTATTATGATATGTTAGGAAAAAATGATTTTGGCTTAGATTTATTTCAACACAAGCCATCAACTACTCCAATGGATCGAGATCTTGATGAACAAGCATTACAACGACATATTATATTGCCAGATAATCTTCTTGAATTAAGTTCAAATGAACGTTTACAGTTGATTCGTGATCAATCACCCGAATTAGAACCGTTGTGTAATGAATTTAAAAATATTTTTGATGACCTTAAAATATATCTTTTACCATTCGTACAACTCGTTATTGATACATCATCATTAGTAGAATTTCATTCATATCCTGGATGGCAATTTATTGTTTCAATTGTTGAACTTTATCTTACTTATTGTTCATACTTGAGTTTATACTTAATGATGAAATCAACAGATTTAAATATATCTAAACATCCAATTACAAATGATATTGAACAATATAGAAAATTATGTCAACTAGTTGATGACGATTTTCAATCAATGAAATCAGATCTATTAAAGTTATGTGAATTACTTCAAGAGAAAAAATCAAAGATGAATCAATCATCTACGACAAAATTAAATGAACTCGCATCTAAATCACATCTTATGATTAAGAATGGAATTTCATTGCCAACTAAAACTGCGGTAAGAGAAAATACAAACGAGAAAAATCAAAGTTACCAACGTTTCCACTTACGCGACAGTCATATAAAATTTTCAACTATATTTTCATCCAATGAAAAAAGTGATTCAATACTATTCACTTTCTGCTTTGAATTTTTAAAAGAGTGCAATAAGACTAGAATAATTAAAAAAAGATCCGATAGAAAAACATTTTTTTTAGCTTGATTGATATTCGCTCTATAATTAATTCATACACCACAAAATCTCAAGAAAACAGATAAATATTGAATTCATACTGACAGGATCTTTTTCAAGACTGTCAAATCTAGTGAATGCATATGTTTTATTCAATATTACTATCAATAAAATGTCTTGCTATCAAGTTCAACAAAAGTCTTGCAATTCCGTTGAAAAGAAAAGAAAGAGAAGTTCATTCATATTTTCATCTGAACGTTTTTACATAACAGTAAAATCCAAACTGTTACGTTGCTTTAGAGCAATTTTAATATTTTTACTTATCGAGAAAAATCTTGTCAAATGAATTATTTATTAACAATGATGCAATCTGAATAAGTTAGAGATGATAATACTTTTTAAAGTTTCATTTTAGTTATAGAAAAAATTTTTAATTGTGGTTTTTTCTACTGATTTAGAATGGTACTACTGCCAAATCATCTCTACGTGAACGTATGATGCAAAGAAGAGAACAAAAACTGACCACTGAAACAGAAATTGAACCTGAGGAAGATAAACTCTTAAAACGTGGCATTACGTATGAAATCGAAAAGAATAAAGGTTTAACAGTTAAACGCAAAAAAGAATATCGAAATCCACGTGTACGTCATCGTAATAAATATGCACGAGCATTGGTTAAACGTAAAAGTCGTGTGCCAACAGCAAGAACTGAAGAAGAAAAGTATACCGGTGAACCGACCGGTATTCGTGCTGGTATTAAACGTGGTATTAGACTTAAATCTTGAACATGATTGTTTATTTGTTTTTCAAAAATAAAAAAAAGAGTCGAAGAAGTCTATTTCAAATGTCACAACCACCTTGGGCACAAATAGTTTCCAATGTTTTTTGAGCTTCAATAATACCAGCTTGAGCTGCTTGTTCGATTAATTTACGTGCTTCACTATATATTTAAAGAAAAATATAATTCTGAAATTTTATTTCAATTTCTATGACATAGTACCCTGGTTGAAGACCCGCATTGAATCCTCGCAAATGAGAAATAGCTAAATTGTATTGAGCTTTCGCATGTCCTTGATCAGATGCTTGCTTAAGCCAGTATATAGCTGTTTCTGCATGTTTTTCAGCACCAATACCTTCATAAAATGACTTAACTTGAGAAATAAAAAGCAATTACTTTAATTTTTACCATGCATATAACTATGTCCAAGGTTGTGCTGTGCCTCTTTGTATCCTAAATTTGCATAAAAACGGTTGACATGCAAATGAACATTTTCAAAATGATAGTATGTTGCATAAAGTAATCCAATTGCAAGACAAAGTAGAAAACCCTATAGCGTTAAAGAGAATAAAAATAAAAGCAAAGAAATGAATCGATTACTTCAGCTGCTTTAATAAACCATGGATCAGATTTCTTGCGACGAGCTAATCGAACGCGACCATTAAATGGCAAGGATTCATTAGGTTCTGATGCAATATCAAGAAGACGTCGACGTATTTCTTCTTCAGCAGTTGCCATCATTTATTTTTAAGGGTAAAAATATACTCTACGCGCTTGGTTTTTTGTTTGGAAAGAAAATATTTTTTAATAGAAAAGAAAAAAAGTATATTAGAATTAATTTCAAACTCTTTTTCTTCTCATTTATTGTATACTTTCGTCAAAATAGAACAAAAGAAAAACTCACCTGGGAAATATCGCGAGAAAAAAAACAAATAAGTAACAGTCATACGATGAATTCAGGAAGGACTGACAAAGTAATCGAGAATATGTTTTTCTTCTATTTACTTATATCGTTCCAAAGATTCCATGTTTGTTCAGCTTTTTTCGTTAATAGATTTTTTTCTTTTCAATAGTAGAGTTATATTAGTGTCGGTGTAAAATCAATATTTATCAATAACATAATTCCATATATTTTACATAGTGGATATAAAGAATTTTCGAACAATCTAGCCAATCTTTTTACTGCTTCTTTGTTTATTATCAAAATTGTAAAGCTCAAATCCATCAAAAGAATCTTCTCTGTTCGTGGAATCATTTCTCTTACGTTCCTTATTGTGTTCAAAGATCACTACAGATGGTATCATGTAATTACTTTTAAGAATCCCTATAGAAATAAGATGTAGTTATCCTATCTACCGATATTGTTAATTCATATTTAAGTAAGTTCAATTTTTTTTCTGCCATGAAATAGCTGTTAGCGCAATCCAAGTGGGATTAAAATGTGAAACACGATGGAACTTCTTTTCTGGAATTCGTCTATCACGGTCACTGATAGTCTGTGGAGCTTCTGTGCCACGGTCTGTATTATGATGTATGAAGTCTTTAGAAATCATCACAGACCGTTACAGAGAAATTTAATAATTATTAATTAATTCATTAACTGATTAATTAATTTCTCTGTAACGGTCTGTGGGGGGGGGGGGGGGGGGGGNTGGATCCAAATTTCTACCCTATATACTTCAACACTCCTTCTGATCGTGTTTCAAAAAATATCATCAGCAATGTCAAAGAAAACAAATACTGAATTAATACATTAATAATGGAATTTATTTATTGTTTTTAATAATTTTCACAATCGGACAAAATTAATATATTTTCTTTTCAAATATCGTATTTAATAAAATAAAGAAAATTAAAAAATATGCTTTTTGAAATTTCGATATTGTTTTATTTGGTGTTGCTATTGTTGTTATTTGTATTATAAAACGTTCATTTGTTGAACATATACGTGAACAATCAAGTTTCCAACATAAATTATTATAATATTGAAATGTATTTCGACAAGTTATTGAGTTATGTACAATTTTTTTTCCTTTTGCTTTGTGGATTTTATAGACGGCCGGTGAAGTTAATTTTGTTTGTGGTTTATAGGCGAAGCCGCCACCACATTCTTGGCCAGTATAGACTAGTGATTTGCGAGCATGTAATAAATAATTAAATGAACAATTACATATTAGTGGATTATTTTCAACGTGAATTGTTGAACGTGTAAAATTTATAAATGTGCATGGATCAAGAGTCTCAAAATGATTTGAATGTAAATAGATATGCACTGGCGAATGAGCTATTTTATGAGAAAGACCATAAAAAGCACATTTATCAACACTTGATAGATTATTTCCACCTAAATAAACAGTAAAACATTTACAATTATGTTAAGTTTGTATTCAATAACTTAAAAAGATAGTCTTCAGTCACCCTATTAAGATCTTCGAAGAAAGACTAACCAGAAAATGTTCTAAACTGCCACATTTCAATCAGTCGCATAAACGTTTGTTTAGAATCTTTTAGAGTACTCATATCTTTCATGCACTCGATATTGATTTCTATTTCAACAAAAAGACCAGAATCTATAGAACAAGCATAAATGTCCACGTTTTCTGTTTACAAAATCTGGCAAGAATCAATAATAAATACGTAATGCTTAGAAATAGAAATACATAGTATCGCAATACTTTTTATTGTATGAATAGAAAAATTCAGGCCACTAGAACATACTGAGTTTGATAGATGTGAAAAATCCCTCACTGTATCTGTTAGAAGACATATTTTCAAAAAGAAAAAATGAAAAATTATGAGTTTTACTATTTTCAAGCTAAATGATTTCATTTGTTTAGTTCTCTATAAATTATTTTTCAAACAACTCCAATGTATAAAAACTAATTCAAATCTTAATAGGATAGGTGAGCCAGAAGTGACAAATTAGTCAATTTTAGGTAGTACAGCAGCAGATGGTTCTCTCAAATAATTGTTAAACTTTCATATCAAAATAATAAATCTGAGACATTCACTGAAATTCAATTCTTGCGTATGTAAGACGAAGATTATGTATTCGTTAGCATCAGGTCGGCATATATGTATATAGGATTAGAAGCTAATCTAGACTAGAGTTGAACATTATAATTGGATATTTTTATTATTTCAGAGTATCATATCGTCAAGTGAATGAGTTAACTATATATATTTAAAATATTTATTAACGTTTCATATGAACTAAAAATTTCTTAATTTTCTTCATGTCTACAGTAGGATCCTAAATAACAAAACAACAACAACAAGATTTATTTCCATGTATTTCTACTCAATATTTGTAATATGATGAAAAATTTACTTTCATCCAATGAGTTATCTTAGAAAAATAATTGTTCTGACAAATTGATGTGACCTACTGTAGTAAATTTCCGTTTCATATACAATTTTACACGCACAAAGAATAATTTTCAAGGAATATACATACTGAGATAAAGTTTGTTCAATGCTCGGAGTGATAAAAATTCACATGAATTTACAAGATTAATATTATTTGATGTCATTTTTAAATATTTTAATTCATGAAGATAAGAACTATAAAATGCTTTCGTAAAATTTCCTATAGAATTATGTGATAGATCAAGATATTTTAATCGATAAAGTCCAGTCCATAGTTGTGCTGATAATGAATAAATTCGATTGTGTTTTAATTTTAAAAAACGTAAATTAACAAGATATGAAAAAATATTTGGTTCTAAAATTGTTATTTCATTATGTGATAAATCAAGATGATCAATAAGAAATGGACCAGCAAATGCATTCGGATGCCGTTGAAATGTTAAATTATCTATTGACGATATTTGATTATACGATAAATCGATTCGTGTTAGTCGATGAGAGAAACCAAATGCATATGCTGGTAAATGACTGATATTATTATATGATAAATAAAGTTCATATAAACTTGTTGCATTATATAAAGCTTCAATAGGTATACTATCAAGAGAATTATGATCAAGATAAAGAATTGAAACTGATGATGGTTCACCAGCAAGTGATAAAGCAAAACTTTTTATTTGTTCGGTATCAGCACGTAATCGCAATGTTAATTCATTGAGAAGACGCATATATTCATTATATGATTCATCAAGTGTGTATTTATGTTTTTCTTCAGTATCATCATCTTCGTGATAATCATCGAAAAATCGACCTTGTTCATTATCATCATTAACAATGGGTAAATGTTGTTGATAAGGCAATGTATCGATTAAATGTCTATGAATTAAATTTAATTGTAAAATAAGATCATAAGAAAGTGAACCTGAAAAAATTAATTGACCTATATGCATATTATTAGGTATCCATTTCGAATTATTTAGATTATCAAATAAATTAAATGATAAATCAATACTCCATTCAATAATACTATTATTTGTTGGAATTGTTTCAAGAATCGGTAAGGATTTTATTTTTCGATTAAAACAATCGATCCATAAACGCTTATTTTCCATGTCACATAAACACTGGCAAGGTAACAATGCAGGACATGGTTGAACATATTGATAGTTGGTAATAATATCAATATTTGTTGAATATAAATAAGGTGAACATGCCGATTTATTTAACGAATGAGTATGTGATGGACAATAAGTCATATTAAGAATAAATATTGTTAAAAATAGGCTTGATTTAGACAAGGAAAAATACAATGACATTGTGCTTCATAATGTTAAAATTTTTTAGTATTTATTAATGATAAGGATTGATTAAACTAAATAAAACGAAAGATGTCTTTTTTTTGAAATTTTTATCCTTGCTAAGTCGTTTTCTATCACTATTGGTGACACTATGAATGAATATTTTCTTATTGATATTCATAAAAGCTTGATTATCTCTATATAAACAATAGCAATGAAGTTTTTTCACACATATGTTTAAACTTATACAATTAGCATGATGAACGATCCAGAATTAAAGAGAGAAAAAAATAAAACATCGTCTATTCTCATCGGGTAACAAAAATAAGCAGATTGGTTAATCAAAAGACTTACGAAGGAATTCATTGAAACGTTTTTTTTCTTAATATAGAATTCACCTTTTTACATTATGTAACGAAGAGCATAATAGTACTAACATTAATAGCAATGAATTATTACCGTCATTGAACGAATGAAAAATAATAGAAAGAAAAGTCTACTGAGAAATGACGCCGGTGTCATTTGCTGACAATATCAAAAGAATGAAAAGAAATCAACACGAGAAAAAGAAATAAGAGGGTTTCTATCGATTCTTTTTGAGTCTCTGAGTTAAAACTATCGAACAATGTTACTAGGAAAAATTATAAGAGATATATTCGAGTATTTTCTGTTCTCTTTTCAATGCGATAAAAAAATAAGAAAAAAGAAAAAAGAAAAGCAAACTGCCTCAAGTCAATATAGTTTTTCTGCTGATGATGATGCGAAAGAGGAGCAGAATGATAAAGAAAGACAATGCATTTTCATTAGTTCCAAGCTGATGAGCTGTACAAATTTGTCATAGCTCTCGCATTGTTATAGATGTTAATAATGCTCCAGTGAAAGTTAGATTATCTTGGCAGATTCAATACAGAAGTATAATTAAGTCTGAGAAAAATATAGAACGCATACTATTTATATATTGATATATGATCCTATTGTATTTTATTGTAATCGAAATATTAAATATTATTAATTGAAAATATTCAATGAATAGTTTTTCTTTCGATTAGAAATATTCAAAGATAGTATTGATTACTTAATGATCTACTTTATCGTTGAGAGTTTTGCTTGACATTACTGCTGTGCATATAGATGAGAAATTTGTTCAACGAAAGACTACATCGTATTCTATTCACAATACAACATTAATCATATTACAGTTCTCATTCTATCAGATGTCTTCGTCAAGTTTTGAAACAATAATAAAGCTACTCTATCTATTTCCTCTTGAACATGAAGAAAAAGTTAAATTGATATTTTTAGATTGTAATTCATAAGTAATGCATTATTTTGAGAGTGCAGCATATGAGTATTATAAATCTCGATCTCATCAATTGCATAAATTATTATTCATAGAGTTTAATACTTTTTAATTTTCGAAATTACTCACAGCAAGCTCGATAGAGAATCATCGTTTACTAAATGTATTTATAAGATATTTAAATAGTCATAGCAACGTTTCAAATCAGTTTATATGGCCTTTTACAATAATAGCAATACAGTATTGAATTTTTTTCTAAATCGCCTAGAAAAAAATTATGTTTCAAATTTCTAATTAGAAAACATGAAAAGATTTCCGATAGAATCATACGTAAGTAGCCTTTAATCAATAGGTACCTTCATCATTAATATGCCAATGGCTACATAACTAACCGAGTAATAGAGAATTTTCTATTCACATAAAAATTTTTACATTTCTACAGAATAAAGACTTTTTATTCAATACGTTAATTTTGATTTTGCATCTTGCTTCTAACTTATTTATGTGCCTCGTTCATATTAAATTTTTTTTTTGTTTTAGTCTATATTTTAGTAAGTGAAGGACACTGTGATAAATCAACGATTACAATAACTATTGATTTGTTTCTAATCTATGACAATTTTACCTCAAATCTTTTACTACTGAAATAGAAAAATCTAAAATGCAAATCCTCTTTAGTTGATTTGGACACAATAATATTTACAATGCTATTCTTGAATACTATCAAACAAATGCGATTTAAATCAATACTATATCATTTGAAACATTATTACAAATTAAAAAAATATATTGGTCTTGTTTGATTGAGCTAGAAAATATAATTTGTCTACATTTAAAGTAATTTCATTTAGGCATAGAACTTATAAAAATCTTTTCCATACAATATTATGAATTAAATTTACTTCTACTTTTAGTAAACAATCGGTTTATTAATTATACGCGAGAAAATTATGACTGAGTTTGCTTCTTCTCGTCATTTTTATACGTTCTTTTTTAAACAAGTTTCCAATGAATGTTTAATAATCATGTCGGATAAAATCAGATCAGAAATGTTTGATAAACATTATTATTTACTTAAAATTAATATCAAAGAAATCTTTTGATTTTTAATCAAGTATTAGAGAAATATTCATATTTTCCTTGATACAAAATGTATGCTATTGAGAAAGCATGTTATAAAAAAATCATATAAATATCTATTACTCAGTTTACTTGATAATGATAGAATGTTATTTCATAATTTATTGTATACATTTTCTGATAAATTGCTGTGTCCTAGAACTGAGACGGTCAGGTCTGATATGAATTGACTTATGACTTGGAAGACATATGAATTGCTCAGCACTGATGTGTCCACATACGTCAAAGTACGATTATTTTCGCTCAACATCATACTTGAATTATTGGTCGTTTGCAATTAAATATTGCTTATGAAAATCGACAAAGTTTATTATGCTTGAATTTTTGTATAAACTCTATTGTTCAAATCATTGATACTTATCTATCTTCCTATTAAGCTATACAAGATATAGTTTGTTAAATAATTGTACGATGATGATTGACAAGTTCAAGTTGAAACTGCCAAATTATGCTACTAATTTTAAAGAAAATTAGCACACAAGAGAGAGAGAGAGAGAGAGAGAGAGAGAGAGAGAGAGTGCTTGCTATTTTTTTATCGATAGCTAAACCAGTCATTCAATTGAAATGACTTACCATATAAATAAGATAAACAGAATATTTTAAACCAGCATAGATAATCAAATTAAATCGTAAAAACTACAGAAATTCTACGAAGACAAATTTTCATTTTTTTTTGTACTATTAAAGAGAGATTCATATAAAATAGTAACCTATTGATAAATGAAAGTTCCTCATATATGGTGCTCGATAAATAATTGAATTCAGTTTAAACAGAAGTATGTAAGTAAAAATGAAGTAAATCTGTTTTTAAAAGAACTTGGTGAATCTAACAAAATATTGAGTACTATATGTTTTGATCAAATATGTTCGCATTTACCAGTATCGCACATTGTGTGGTACAATATTTATTTTTAAATCTAGATCTTCCTTTAGCTTTTGTTTGTCTATAAATGAATCAATATTGAAATAAATCACAGATTTCTCACCACTATTGGCTAGAACAAATGGCTTGTCGAAGTAAACTCACACATAACAAGGGACCGCTGCCAATTTGTGTTCACATAACCTCTGAATCTACTCCCAATACTTTTGAGAATTCTTCGAGATATTTTTATAAACTTTAAAGTACGAAAATAACATTAATCTTACTCTTTTTATGTACTCAAAATAAAAGTGAGTACACTATAGAATCGGTCAGTGTGTCCGTCCGGCCGTTTACACGGTAACCCCTGAAAGGCTGATCCGATTGTCATGAAATTTTGTACACAACATTATCTCATCAATACCTCGGTCGAGTTCGAAGATGAAAATAATTCGTCGAGGATTTACTGAGTTACAGCAAGAAATATCATTATTTTCTATGCAAATATTGACCTATTCCATTTTTCGCAAATCAAAATCTTTGTCATAGTGAAAATGAAAAGTGAACTATTATATATCATTCGATAGAGAATTTCATGGGCTACAAAAAGGATGCTGAGTTGTAAGGGTAAATATGCTGCATTTAAAATTTCCTCAATACCTCACTGCCAAAAAACTATGAAAAATTCACGTATACTGACACTTTGTCAGTATGATATGTGTTTATTTCCCATAGAACTAACGTTGTTTTTATGAAGTAGATAGAACTTATCAAGAGCTCTAAAGGATGATATATTATACAGGTAAATATGGTGCATTTAACGTTTCCTCAATATTGCACTTTTCTCACCGCGTCCTATGGGACAAAAAGAGAGCATCCGCAGGGCCTAAGGGCAGTTCCTTAGTGCGCTCAAAGATGGATTTTTTTAGAAAGATTGATTGAAATCAATTTGCCATCAGCTTCACTCTTTGAAGTACACATAACACTCCGATTTAAATCCGAGGTTTCCGCATTTTTTTATATATTTATCTCAAAACAACTGAAAACTAGTCAGATATTATTTTCAATATTCCCAAGAGGTGTCTTTAATTGTACGAAGAGTTCGTGACTTTATTTCATAGGATAAGAAAATGTATAGTGAAATTCTCATGCGATTTAAATGTGAAGCACGATTTTACCTATCAGTATGCATGATATTTTTCCAACTGATTTATTTTTTCACTATTTTTACCCAAGAATTATTTTTGAAAGAAAAACAAAACACTATTTAGCTTTCAAACTCGTCTTTAAATAGAAATTTACTAAATCAAAACAATCTCACAAGAGAGCTGACAATATTATTTTTCTCAATTCAATTTTAACACGATAGATAACAGCATAATTTTATTTTTTTTATTAAAAACAAATATTCAATTTTTGCTTCAAAACAAAAATCGATCAAAAATAATGGTCTCCATGTGTTATATAGAAATAAAGAATGTCTACTGTGTGTGGCCAACTTGTCACATGCTAATGTCACCTTGTCATTATTTGATTAACATACTCATCTCAATCGGTGTTGCTCACAAAGAAAAGATATGTCTTTTGTGTTGATTCACTCCGATGAATAAAAGTGCATGCCTTTTGGACAAGATATAATCTATCTTCATTTTATATTCTACCTAAATAGACTTTTGATGACATCTGAATCTTTTTATATTTCGTCTTTTTGTTAATAGTACCTGTTTGATTCGAAGAAAGGCAACTGCCTCGGTCGAAGAAAACGATCAGTAAACGGTCGTATACGATACAAATACGGCCCGTTTTACGTGCCGCATTTTCCGCGTATAACAGGGGCAGTAATACGGCCGTATGTTCTATAGAATACGATGCAAAAACGATCGTTTACGGTAATGTTACGCCGGTTTACGGTGGTCCGTTTTGATCGACCTGGGTGCAGGCCTCGCAGCGATGTTTGATAAAAAGAAGGACTTGAGAAGGAAATTTCTTTTTAGAAGAAGGAAATTAATTGAACAGAAGGAATTCATCTAAATGCACCATCCTACAATAAAAACAAATCAGGTATTGCCAAATTTGTCGTATTACCTAAACTCATCAAGAGTCTTCTATCACTTTTACACAGTAATGCCGATGTTGAACGTGACTTTAGTGAAAACGCAGCACTAATTACCGACGACCGATCATCTCTAAGTGACATCTCCATCAACGGACTTCGAGCAACGAAAGATGCCGTCAAATTTTACGGACAAGGAAAAGTTCATAAAGTAAGTAAGACCTTTAAGTAACAGTTAATTATTATCAATGTGACTGATATACTTCATAGGTTCCAATTTGCAAAGGATTTCTTGGCAATGTAGAGGAAGCACACTCGCGATATCAAGTTGATCAAGACATAACATAACGCATACTCGAAAAATAAATGTGGAAACTTCGGATTTCATCCGAGAGTTTTGTGTACTGCAAAAAGTACATGGGACATATGAGTCATTCTAGAATGTCTGAACACCAAAATAATCATGAGAAACTAGGCACTTTGGTTTCTGGATGCAGTTTTTGTGCATTTTGAGACCGTTTTCAGGCGATGTTTTGTTAGAAAGCAATGATTTAGTTCAAAACTAGTATCAGATTCGGCATCAGCGTTAAAAACTGAGTCGATTTATATATGTTGTGGATAATTCTGAGAAAAACGTTTTTCTTGAAAAATCCCTCTACTTCCCCTCAGGGACGGTCTGGTCAATAATGACAATTTTCTCGATAACTCAGCCATTTCTTGACGGATCCTTCTCATCTTCGAACTCGACTGAGATATTACTGAGATCATTATGTGTACAAAATTTCATGACAATTGGATGAGGCTTTCAAAGGTTATCGTGTTAACGGCCGGACACACTGACCGAGTCTAGTGTACTCACTTTTTTGAGTACATAAAAAGAAGCGATTGTAGCTGCTGCAAAATTAACGAAAAACAAAGAACTAGCTTTGGTCGAAAAAGAACAGAATCTAATCGATCAACGCAAGATATTACAAGAAGATCTAGA
>OENM01000078.1:6230-18349 GCA_900239745.1 Rotaria magnacalcarata
CTTTCATGTTCCCATCATTAGATGACGAAATATTATTGTATTAGTGTAGAAACTATTCAACACATGTATAGTATCGTATTTTCCATGCAAAATATGAGAAAAGTTCCGTTTGGGGCTGAACAATAATGTCAACTTGAGCCCCTTACGTATTGCAATCAACTGTAATCTATGCTCATAACAATAAATTTCCCACGGTTAATCGTACTCTTTATCGTTTATCGAAATACTAAACCATATTGCGAATCAGTATTAAATTATGCATCGAATGATATATAATTTGATAAAATAATGAAAAAGAATTTTTTTAATCAATCATGGGGTCCCCTACAGGTGCCCAAATATGTTTAAAAAATGACGGTTGTTTTCTACCAGAAATTAATACATAATTTTACTCAAAATTTCATGCTGATTCAGAATATGTTGTTAGTTTTCAAAAATGATCTTTACCAAAAGTGACTTTTTTGCTACGTTAACTAATCTTTCTAAATGAAATCTGCACGGTATTAAAAATTGTGTCACGAAATAGTTCAGTCTTGTAGAATTTTTTAAAGCGAATATTTTTCAAAAAGAATTTAATTATAAATTTTTTATCATTCTGGAAATATTTGGGTTTTACTGATAATAGCTAAAATGGCTGTGATTGTACCCGTCGTACACTAGTATGATTATACATTTACCCCACTAACACCAGCACGATTACACGTTTATCTCAAACGGGGGTAAATGTATAATTTTGTTGGTGCTCTTAGAAGATTTATTACCACTAGCCTTTGATACCATACTTTTCAAAAATCTTTTCAATGGTCGATAGAAAAGAATTTTCTCCACATTTCTTCAAGAGAAAGTATTTCAAAATAGTCGATTATAAAAAAGATACGACAGAAGTAAAAATCATCTTTGATTTTCCTTTTACATTTACCCCATCTGACTTTACATGATTTCAAAATACAGTCAAATTATTTTTCATTAGCAAGTTGACAGAAAAAGTGATCATTCTTCGTCCCGAATTAAGAATTACTTTTGAACAACGAAACCCAAAAAAATAAGGGAACATATAATTTCTTAATAACTTTAAAACTTAGTTTCTGATTGATATTATCTGAATTTCCGCTTGAGTATTCTACTCATCAAAACTTTAAATTCAGTACTATGCAAAATCATTCAAACATAAATATATATAAATCATTAAAAACTTCAAGTCTTTTTTTATTTGTTTTGACAACTTTCTGATCATGAAAAGTTTTTTCCAAGAAGTAATTGAATAATCAACATTGATTTTTGAGTTAATAAGTAGGGGTTTTCGTAATAATAAAATAATTTTCTTTCTAGTGGTTGTTTTTTTTATAATAGCTTACAAGATCGAAGGAAATATTCTTGACATTTGAAATAAAAGAATAAGAGTATATTAAAATTATAAAGAATATGAGACTAAGAATAGTAAGCCTTAAATGCTAAATAGCCGTTTATGTAGAGAAATTGACGCACGAAAAGGAAGCACAAAAATAGAAAATGCTGGTTGATTCATTAGAAGTATCATATTACCCATGTAGCCGTCCGTTGCATTATCATGTAACTATAGCCATTATAATGCATTATAATGGCAAATAATGGCAATAATTAGATGATAATGCAACGACCGACTACATGGGGTAATCGGCAAACCAGAAAAAAAGTGTAAATCATTTTCATCTGATATATAGCTAATACAAAATTAATATGGGGTGTTTTCATTCATCAATACGCCGAATTAGCAATTACTATATTTTCGATTCGAATGATATTTTACATTTAACACAATCATGGAATATTATTAAAGCTCATAATCTTCAAAAATTTGCTCAAGATATTTTGATTAAGTAAACAAAAGATAAAAACAAATAACCATCGTAATCTATACGAACTTATTATATTTGATGTTTTTAGAACCATTAATCAAAATCCATCACTTCGCCAATTCTGGAGATCAAAAGTTCAAGTTGATGGAAATAATTATGATTATAGTCAAAATGAATCATGTTTACGAACTGATCTAAGCTGGCATATTGAATTGCGTGATCAAAGTATTCGATTTGTATCCATACTTGATAAGCTTATCTCGGTTATTCACGATGAAAATCATTTAAAAACAGAAATTAGATCACTCAATATTTCAGACGATTTTTTCCTGATTGAATATAAATTATTGATGGTAATTTTTTTTCTTCTGAAGTCATCAAATCTAATTGATATCCTTTCGATTTGTTTATTTTGTTACTTGGAAGACAATGAAAAATTGTTTATTGGAGAATGCCAGAGACTATTGCAAAACGTTTAACTACGACTTTACAGATTCTCTTGAACAGGTTTGGAGTAAATTTTTAATATTTATTGTTCAAAATGTGAAAAAAAAAGAGAATGAAATAACATAATCTACAGAAATCATCGTTACATCATATAATAACAGTCAACAAAATTGATTCTTTTTATTTTTAATTAAAATGAATGCTAAATTTATTGTGTAACTAAATAAATAACATTAATAATTTTATCGCTACGTTGGATAATGAATATTTGGAGATACTTACTTTCTCTTTACTTCAATTATTATTTATGAATGAAGTTTCTAAAATATAATAATACTCCATATAACAAAACAAATCTGCCATTTCCAACGAAATCAAGTCTGGTAGCGGTGTATAAATAAAACAAAATGAAAAATATTTCAAAAGAGTATTGCCTAATTAAATCATTTTCTTAGTACTTGTTTCAATATGGAAACACATCATGCTACGTCATGATAGAGTGAATTGTATAAATGACACCAACAGAGAAGTATGAATGATAAAATAACTTAGTTCATTACTGGTCGAAACTACTTCATTATTGAATAGTGAACTTTTATTTTTATTTATTCGGACTCATGCTCAATTTATCAAGGATTTCTCATGATTTTTGAAGCAATTCTAAACTATATCTTTGATATTTTTAATAAGAGTGAATTGGTTGAAACTTGAAAGTAGCTATGCATCTATATTTATATTTAATACTAAACGACTAATTGATTTCAGGTCGTTATTACTTGAATTGATAAACTGTCAGAGCAAGCAATCCAGTTTCTCATAAATAACTACTTCAAAATCGCATCAGACTATTAGTCAACATCAAAAGATAATCTAATTATCTGTTAACATATATACAGAACTCATTTGAATTATTCTTGCACAAACAGTAGTCAGAAAGTGATAATGACGATTAGGGCGGAAGTATGTCATACATAGTAGCTTTGGTTGTTATTAAACATGTTTTTATCATTCAGTTTGAATAAACAAAGCTTGTTGAAAAACTAACTGATGTTTATAGTATAGAAGACATTTGGGATTCATTAAAATAATAAAAGCGGTTGTACAGCTATATTTAATACAAGAAAAACTAGATGGTATTCAAGTTTCACTCGAATACGAAATGCGATGCGAAGGTCGAATCGGATCTTTACGGAAAATCTACAATTCAGAGAAATCTTGAATACATTTGAAGTAGCCATAGTGCTATTCATCACTCTGAAAACTCTATTCTTACTTAGCGATTCATTCTTAAAGACCGATTTCGATTGATCGATTAATTATCTCTATCATTCATTATCTTAGATCAGTTGTAAATGAATAGACTATAGTGGCTAACATATGTTGATGACGTCATTTTAATTATCTCGAAGTTTGAAAACGATAAAGTCCTTTCATTTTCTGATTTATGGTTCTCGAGATCATTGCGACACAAAACGACGACTTGTGATGCGTACGTCAAGTAAGTAAGTAAAAAAAATAAAAAAAAACTCGCGACGCACTACAGAAATGCTTTTGCTTCTCATCGCATTAATAAATCAGGTTTGTTAGAGTACTCTCTAATAGGGATTAAGTATGAAATTAACGGTTGGATAAAACATTAGTCTAGAGTACTAGACTAATTGAGTTTGGTGGACTACATTTTACTACCGTAGAACCATTTTTGGGAGAAATAGGGAAAAGGTCCAGCTTGAACCAGATTTTGCTTGAACCTTAAATGGTTCTGAAAATGGTACCCAAATCTAGAACCCTAAAAGATTCAGTATGACACCTTTTTTTCTTTCTGTGTGTCATATAAATCGATGATATTCCTATAAAATCGTATACATGAACAAGAATAGATCGAATCAAAGCGGAACATAAGGTTGATAAGGTATTAATAACTTCGTGCCACCTTTAGCCGAATCGATAACATCTTTTGAGAGGCATTAATATGTGTGACGATACAATTTTGAATGCAGAACGAACATGATTACCACTTTCGCACACAAAAAATCACTGTAAAATCGATACAAAAACATTCTTCTATCTTCACTGAGCATGATTTCGCTTGTTATTTTATTTTCTTTCGTTTGTTCGTCATTATGCAAATAAGCGCCGTCATGAAATCAGTGCATTTTTCCCCGATCGAAAAGAGTGCAGTAAATATAAAAGGAAAATTATTGAAAATAAAACACACATTGCATTGACTCACATTAGCTGTATACCGTCTATTTTACATTAAGGAATTGGTGAATGGATGAGATAAGTTCGCGCTTCGACCAAAAACTTTCAGCAGAGATCCTGGATCTGTCGAATGATAAACAAACAACCGCATTTCTGTATAGTAAACTTCTTCTTCATGTTGTACTTCATTTGCCTCACGATAATGCATCCAAACAACAACTGTTCTCCCATGTCAAAAAAGCCGCTGCTCAGCTTAACAACTATTCCACATCACTTTGTGCACAATTTGAACATGAATATAGTGCTGAGCAGGTTGTTTGGTGGTACACACAACCGTCGTTCTTATACTGGCAATTGAATACCGCATTACGTAAACAAGAAATCAATGGTTTATATGAAACGCGTCATTATATTGTTGATCTTCAAGACCAAATAAGAGCACTACATCTAAACTTCGACGCAAAAGTACTTTATCGTGGTGTCACAATCCAAGATTTCCAGTTGCAAAAACTGGAGCAAAGCATTGGCAAACTCATCCATTTTTCTGAATTTCTTTCCACAAGTGTTAAGAAAGAGGTCGCAATGGGTTTTATGAAACCTGAAGTTGGCAATACTGCTAGAAAGATCGATAATACTATGAAAGCTGTATTATTTCACATTGATGTTAGTTCTCGAGACGATAGTCTTGCACTAGAAGAGAATTTTATTGGTTGCATCAAAGAGCTTAGTCAAAAACCCGCCGAAGATGAAGTTTTATTCTCACCTAACTCAGTTTTTCGACTGGAACGCATTCAAAAGGGTGAAGACACGGTACACAATATTTATCTGAGATTAACCAATGAAAGAGATGCAAACTTAGAGAAACTTTATCAATACTATAAAGAAGAAATCGGTGCTAACATAAAGGATTGGATGAACTTAGTTATCTTGGGGAAATTGATTAGACGAATGGGCAAGTTTCAAATTGCAATTCACTACTATCAAATGGCCCTAGAAGATGAAACTTGGAATCGATGTGAACGGTATAAAACTACTGTTTTTACAGATTTATGTCTAATCTATCGGCAGATTCAAGAGTATGACAAAGCTCTGGAAGTCCTCGATAAAGCTACCGAAAGTGTAAAACAAGGAGAATATGAATGGTTTGCTCGTCCTTATCGAATGATAGTTAGCAATAGAGCAATGGTCTTCAAGTATAAAAGGGACTTTGAGGGTGCATGCGCATCTTATGAAGAACTGTTAAAAATGGAAGAACGGGCGGCAGATGTTAACAACCAAGAACGGGCAACAACGCTCAGCAATCTGGGTTGTATGTACACTGGTCTGGGTTTATATGATTTAGCAATGACTTTTTTTGAGAGAGCCTTGTCAAATCAAAAGGATGCGCTACCAGAAAATCACATAGAGATTGGAAGAACGTATAGCAACATGTCCACCTGCTGGTTTGGAAAAGGTGATCCCCAAAAAGCAGAGGGATGCGCACAGAAAGCACTCGAGATAAAATTACGCTCAATGATGGATGGCCATCAATCAGTTGCTTATACAAAAGAAAATCTTGCAATGGCTCAAATAGCGTCAGGACTTGGCGAGGAAGCCTACAACAATTTGGAAGAAGCTGACGAAATATTACAAGAACAGTACCCACCTAATGATTTGCATCGACAAACTCTAAAAGCAGTGAAGGATTCTATTGTGCTCTAATCTTTATTCAGCTATTTTGTCGAAGATCAAACTTATCGTGAACCCTTAAATGCAAGATTTTATGTAGGGTGTGGGTGTGGATATGGTGTGTGGCTGTGAGGGTGGATGTCGGATTGTGAATTAGTTGTTAATCTAACCAGTGACCTACAGCCACACCCATATTTACAATCTATAGCTGAATAAATATGAGAAAGTTGAAACATCGAAATTGAAATACACTCATAATAACTACGCATATATCTTTTTAAGATATGACTTGTTCATTAATCTCCTAAGAATAGTAGGAGAATACGAAGCAAAATCTATGCATTTCATGTTAATAATTTTCATACTAATTCAAAAATGTTGATTTTTTTCTCCTTATCTCGTTTTTTATTTTGCAAGTAGACAAGTTAAGCCAAATAACTTTTAATAATCATATTTGCTAAAATGTGATTCTCTAATGATAAGCATGACCTTTTCTTTTTTGGTGGCATATCGATTAAATTTAACTAGATGGTATTCAAGTTTCACTCGCATGCGAAATGCGGTGCGAAGTACGAGCCGAGTACACGAAAAAATAAAAAAATTAAAGGAAAAGGAACAAGCAATCTTAAAATTCCTCGTTCACAAAATCATTACATTTTTTTTTTAGTTTTCAAGTAATCATAATAGAATTCATTGCTGAGAAAACTTTTTTCATGATTATCAACATAATCCTAAAGAATCCTTTTGATTGAACATTAAATTATTTCAATGATTCACTATCTTAGATCAGATGCGAAGAAATAGACTATTGGCTACTATTGCTTGATGACATCATTACGATAAAAACCTTTCAAAATCATCGTTTTCGAATGATATTTTTAGGCGACCGAAACTTAGTATTGAAAATTTGAAAAAAAGATGTAACAAGTTTGATCTCGATATTTTCATACCTACTTTGAATGGGTTTTCTATCATTTACGGTTCTCTAGATCATCGCGTCACTTAATGAGAACTTTTTGTGCGTACTCAAGTTAGAAAGAAACAAAAAACTATAGATTTTCTTTCAAAATCATCATTTTGTAACCATATTTATTGTACAAGCGAAAATTTTATTTAAAAGCGGAAAAAAGATATATCAAGTTCGATCTTAAAACTCTTACATAAATTTTCAACGAATCTTCTATGACTCTCCAATTTCGAGATCATCACGCAACAAAAATCACTTTTTAGATGCGTACGCGTCAAGTAAAAAAGTAAAAAAAANTTTATGCCAATAAATAAGAGATAAAATATCAAGGAAAAATAAACTTACCAGTCGACTTAGATTATAAATCTCATTGAGGAAAATGCTAGGTCAAGAGAAAAGCGTTAATACATTGAGCGTGTCTGGATAAGAGGTCTGAAACTCTCTCTGTTTATGCTTACAGAAAGAGACGATTGATTCTTAAACGCTCTCCCTGTGGATACTTAGCTGTTTATAGGAATTGAAAGACTCGCAGAACAATCAGTGAGCTTCAGTTCTTATTTGGTTACCTCACCACTCATGTAGATAATCTAACCTAAGTGCATTGAGAAATAGATATGTAGTTTCTTTCTTGTACTTCGAAACATTTTCTTGATTTAAAACTAATAATCTTGAAGATGTTAAGTATTAAAAATAAAGTGCACAATAGTATTTTTTTACAGATTTTTGATTCACATGAGCATTCATACATCTAAAACCATTTACTTATTTTAACATTCAACATGTTCAATAACTAATAATAATCACATTAAAATTAATTTACATATTCTGGAATGCTCTCTGAGTTTTCATCAATATGATAACTTTCCCTGTTTTCAAGAATGATTAGTTCTTTTTCATTACTCCAATCAATCAATCAATCAATGAGTCAAAAAATATTTCAAATAAACGTTTTCGTATAACTGCCAGGTTGTAATACATACTAGTCATTTTAAATGTTTTTAAAGAAATTATTTCCTCGATTGATATTGTAATTAAAATTTAAAAACTGATGTGTGTATGAAAATTTTGTTAGTTTTGTAACTGTTACACTGAATATGATGAATCATTCTATTACTGTCATTGAAAGTAAGTAATTTACAATATAAACATATTTCTTCTCTTGATTTTACGCTTAGTTTTATCAAACATATTTACATCTTTGACTGTTTTGTCTTTATAAATATCTGTGTTCAACTATTATTCTTCTATGTCAATATTATTTAAAATCAGATGCTTTATTTACACACATTATTACTGGTTTTTCTTTCTATCCTACTCTCTTATTGTTAATTATCTTCATTAATCTTGATCAATCGATCACTTTTATTTATCGTGTGTCACTTCACAGTGGCACCTGAGCTTTCATTCAGTTGCCTCACATCCCTCTCTAACGTAAAGCTATATTTGAAAATTTGACAAGGAAATCATTAACTGACCAATAGCAACTGAATCGAAGAAGTTAACAGTAACTAATTGATACGAATACACAAAGAAACATGAGTAAATTCTTGAATTTTGATTCCTTATTCTTTTATTATACCACTATCTATGAAAGATGATACATTCTGATTATTTATTTTACTAATTCAAATCATCGTTTCTTGAAATTCATGAAGACAAGATTATTCATATTGATTTACTAGTAATTATTCAATAAAATGCAGAAAAGAGTGATCGAAAGCAAAATGCTCGTGAGTCATAATAATTAAACAATTGATTACCAATCATTGACATTAACATCTTTATCATTGTCCTCTTTTGAAAGATAAAATTGGTTAAACCAACGACGTAATTTCATGATGGGACCATCGGTTTTAACAAGAATTGGTGAACGTTTATGTATCTTAAATAAAGTATAAAATATTTTATTCTACTAGTCAGAAAACTAGAATCAATTTTTTTACTTTATTTTCCCAAACAAATAGATCTCGTTGCCATTGAGCAATCCAATTTCCCACAATATACCAACTTAAAAATCTTGAAATCTTTCTTTCTGCAAATACTCGAAAAACAACATTTAATTTTGTATATTGGCATGGTGTATTTGTATGAAATAAATACAATCGACCGAATTTTCCATCAAAACGGAATAGTGTGATGCTACCTGGTCCATGAAATATAATTGATGCATCAACTTTTGTTGATTCGAGTTTTCTTCCGAAAATTTGTAACATGGCCGTATTGTAAAACATAATTTTCCATGGTTCGTCAACAAATGAAAACGATGGGGTATGGTGAATATTAACAAATGGAACAAACCATTCAGTCCATGGTATTAACATTTGTCCATGTAGTGGTCCAAAATGTTGAATATCAGCAGCATTTTCAGTGAATTCTTGAAGATGCATATTTATATTTGGATACCGATAAGTACCTCGAAATTCAAAACGTTTTTCAAATAATTCCTCTATGCAAATAGCTTCATAATGAGGTGGTTCATTTAAAGGATGATACCAAATCATAATCATACCATAACGTTCGACACTTGGATATACTTGAAGACAAGCCTGATAAAAAGAAAACAAAGAAGATCTTATATTACTCTGTAAAAAAATAAAGGTTTATTCTATTTCAATACTTTCTCAGGTATTTTTCCATTTAAGTAGGGGATTTTTGTACAGTGCCCATTCTTTCCGTCGAATTCCCATAAATGAAAAGGACATTGTATACAATTCGTACCTGGTACAACACGTCCGCCAACTCCTAAATTTGCACCCAAATGAACACAATATGCTTCGACGACGGATACTTGTCTATGTTCATCATCGCCTCGAAATGCTACCATTTCTCTTCCAAGTCGATAAAAATGTTCGATATGACCTCGTAGAATTTCATCAGAATCACATAAATAATACCAGCCAATAGCATATTGACGAGGATATGTTAAACTTCGATCAATACCGCGACGTGGTCCTACTAATTTTGTGTTTGATCGACGAAGATATCGAAAAACAATCAGTAGAATCGGAAGAATCAATATCCAAATGTATAAAGGAATAGATAGATCGGATATCCTTGAAAATTAATAACGTTTATCCTATTATTGAAAATATAACTTTTATTTACTTTAAAATTTCTGCCATGGTTTCAAGATTCATTTTTAGACAAATACTTTTCTTTTCACATAAGATTGTCTATTTATCAAAGTTAATATTTGAAAAAAGAACATAAAAGACATGTATCCATCAGACAAACAGATAATATATATAAATAGACTTTAACCAAAGAGTCATATATACACTTGAAAAAGGTATGTATTTTACAGTAAACATTGATGATTTATTCACAAACGTGAGTTAATGCTAGTTAATAAATATTCATGTGACTCGATATTTTTCTTTTCATTTCAATAAAGTTGTCTATCTTATTTTTGTGTCTTTAAGGCCTATCTAAAACATTGATGTAATCTTTTTAATAGTAGAAATATTGAATGCTTTATGAAGATTATTTTCATTATAAAAACTTATGATTATATGAGTATAGCAATTAAAAAGATAAGAATAGATCGACAGTTATTTTTATCAGTAAAAGGCAATGATACTTATTTTACGAAATAAAAAATGTTTTCTTTTTATGATAGTGATATATTAAAAACTACTGTAAATACTTTTTGGCAGAAAAAATGGATGCAAATATTGAGATATGGGTCACAGAGAGGAAAGATGAAAATACGATAGGTAAAACTATGTCAGAGTTACTGATAACTCATCTTTTAAGAAAGAAATGTTCTTCTAGTTCAAACCGTATTTGTTTAACGAAGATCTAGTTTAATAATTTGATTTCATCCTTTCATAGAAAATGTTTTATCAGGTCTAAAGAACAAAAATTATTCAATGATTCATCTATTTTATCTTAAATATTGCAATCGTATATTTTAGTTAAAAATGAATAGAACCATCGTTTATGAATGTTCTATATAGGCTATTCATAAAAATTACTAGTTCATACGTTTTTGTTTTGTTCAATCATATGCATTCAATTTACAGATGGATTTTTCTTTAGCAGCAAGTAAACTCATAATCCATTTACATTAGACTTTCAAGTTCCATTGAATATTATTATGGGTGTTATTTTTTCCGATGAAATACATTCGATCGAATTCACTATCTTGCATATATTTATTAACTTTGTCTATGTTCAGTTTTAAAATAAATTGGCAACGAGACACAAACTATTCACAGGTTCTACAGTCATCATTTATAAATAATTATTATTTTTTCTTCAATTGAACAACATTCATCAAATTCTTTCCAGTAATAAATCCAGTTTGTACTGGCATTGGCATGTGTTTCATAAAATTGATTTTCTTTTTTGGTGGTTCATATATTCTATTATTTTCATTATTCTCAAATAAAAGACCCTTGGGAATTTCCGATATAAATTGTGATCGTTGGCATGTTTCTTGTTGGCCATAATTTGAACGGGTTTCAGAATAGGATATATGAAGATATCGTTTTGCCCGGGTTATTGCTACGTACATTAGGCGGCCTTCGATATAATAAAAAAGCATAACTTCATCTAATTATTAGAATTGATTAAATAATGAGGACTTACGTTCTTCTTCAATATCACAATTTCCGAAAAAATTTGATGGAAAAAGATTTTGAACTATATAATACAAAAAACAATGGTTTAAAAAATGTTTCTTCTATGTTAGATGTCAGTGTAAACGTTGGAGATTTTTATTTTCATAAAATATAAGTTTTAACCAAAAGTCAGGAAAATCTAAAATCCAATTCATTTTGCATCTTGTCATAGCCTCATTTAATGTGATTAGCATCGAAAAAAAAATCTCTCGCTACTAATGTGTATCTAATAAAGACAGATAAGTAAATAATTTAAACCAGTCGGTAATTGGTCCGAAGTCTGCACGATGATATTGAAAAAGAAAATTTTATAGAAAAGTTTGGTTTTCTTCAAATTCTATCTTAAGCCCCCCCCCCCTCAAAAAAAGTCGATTT
>OENM01000078.1:18684-37294 GCA_900239745.1 Rotaria magnacalcarata
GGGCTGACATTTTTATGGTAGTCTTCTGTTTCTAGCCCCAACATATCCTGAAAGTTTCATCTAATTTGGACGTTCCTAGGCTGAAATAGACTTTTGAGGGGGGGGGGGGCTTAAGATTACGATATCATTCAACGGAGAGATAGGCAATACATTTAAATAAACTTACCAAGGCCAGCAATAAATACATAATGAAATTCTAATCCTTTTGCACCATGTACCGTCATCATTTGTATTCGTTCTATTTCATCTGTTGTATCTAATTTGCCATCTTGTGTGTTTGTTGTATCCTATTAGATAAAATACGTTTTATTTCAAAGAGAACTAGAAACAAAGCTCAATATTTTCATACTAGTACAATAGTACTAAGATATTGAGTAAGATCATTTGTATTATATAATTGTGAAAACTGCTTCATAGCATTACATAATTCACTTAAGTTTTGTAAACGTTCAACTTCTTGTTTCTTTTTATATGATTCCATCAAACCTGATTGCTCAAAAATATATAGAGCTTGTTCATATAATTCCATTGGAACATCATTTTCTAATATTCTCTGTTTGCATTCATTTATTAGTTTAATAAATTCAAGAATCTTTTTCTGTTTAGATAAAACTGGATCACATCGAATATATGAAAATAATGAACATCGTTTTTCATTTGCACCAGTTTCAATTTTTTCCAGAGTCGCTTTACCGATCGCACGAGCTGGAAAGTTAATTATACGACGAAATGCATCATTATCATTTTCATTTTGAATTAAGCGAAGATATGATAATGCACTTTTTATTTCAGCTCGCTGATAAAACTTTATGCCACCATAAATACGATATTTGATGCCACCATTCATTAATGCCTGTTCGAATTCACGTGCTAAGATTTAAAATTAAAGCAACAGATTAATTTGATAGTTGAATGAAAAATAGATAGACAAAACATTTACATTGAGCGTTTGTACGGTAGAGAATTGCAATTTGAGATAGAGGAATATTGGGATGACGATGATTAAAATCATGAATTGTTTTGACAATATGTTCAGCTTCATCAGTTGCATCACTTGCTTGAAATAATGTAATTTTTTCACCATTTTTTATATCGGTCCAAAGATTTTTGCCGCTTTAATTAGAATATTTTCATTTGTACGTTTGAAAAAAATTAAGTTTCTTCAGACAATCATAAAGTATTTCAATAGAGAGACCAATAACGAAAATTTATCTATATCTCATGGGAAAGTTAATACTCAAGATTAGCTGAGTGTTTTTACGTTCTCGTGAAATTCTGTTTTTTTTTCGAAAACATACAAAACGAAAAGAGTCACCTGGAAAAAACTTATTTACTATTTATATTTACTAGATTTTCCTGTTTTTCTCTTATGAGAATTTGATTATACAACTAAAATTGCAGACACAAGAAATAAGCTTAAATATATGTCAGTTCTTATCATGAACAGTAAATATTTGTCGAATCTAGAAAAATGTACTTTAGAATTCGTTGAAATTTGTGAATTTGTTTTTACAGAGAAAATCCAATTACTATTAGCGGCTCAATCTGTGATTTAAGTTCATTAGTCAAAGACGCTAAACAATATTATAAGACACAATATTCCATGTTAATTACTATTGACTAATATTAATGATGAAAAATCTCAGCTCTTTACGTTAATAATATGATGTTCTCCGAAATATATCTAACAATCTGAATTGATTTCTGTAGCATCAATTAAATAATGAATACATCTTCATTATTGAGAATCCATAGAATTCTGTCGATTATTTCAGTTGTCTGCGTTCAAATTCGAATCATTTATCGGATACAATGGTTTGATTTCTTCTAGTCATTAAAATTGGAAATAGCATAAGTTATATTTTCTCTTAAAGTGACTGAATTTTATGAGTTTTCAGTCTCAATTTGTACAATCAAGGACTCTACTGATAAATTCGAATAGAACAGAACAAAACGTGGCCATAATTGTTAGGAAAGCAAATGTTTTAATACTAAAGAAAGAGTCACTCACGAAATCATTGTTAACAAGTAATAAATATAGTATTAATTCTCAAGGTTAGTAACATTTTTCATCTATTTGGCAAACTTGAGCATGTAAATAGACATCTCATATCACCACAGAATTATTTTCTTTGATGTTGTTAAATTCGACTTGATTATTTATGTTCGAATATAACTGATTGTAAATTATTATTTTTATACGCATGTAATGTCTTAATTTATTCTACCACATTCATTTTAATAAATAAATATCCATAGAAAATCATATTTAATAATGATGATATGAAGTATAAGATCCTATAAAGACTTGTCTATTTACATATGTATGTTATGATTTCTTCGATAGAAACAATGAACAAATAATCAAATTATTTTTTCTTTCATATAACTATGAAACTTCTGGGTATTATTCTGTGCATTATTAGCAATCGTTTAGTCAAGCTAACTGCGAATCACTTTTGTTTGCTGTTAATTACATCTTAAACTACATAATGATTTTATATTTACTTACAGACGTGAGTGATTATGATCAATAACTGCATTTGCTGCTTCTAAAACAATATTTGTACTTCCTAAACAAAGAAAAACATAAATCTGTTTTTTTTTCTTTTAGTTAACTCACGATAATTTTGCTCCAGTTTAATAATATGTTCTGTGTTCTCTCTTTCCAAATAAAGAACTTTTAAATATTCATCTATATTATTAATACATTGAGCACCACGAAAAGCATAAATACTTTGATCATCATCACCCTATAGACAAAGAAATAGATGTCAAATTTTTTCAATTCGTTTTTTGTCTCCTCTTGCCATTGAGAACGAACTTACAACAGCCATAAAGCAATTTCGAACGATTTTGTTTTCATCATCTCGATCCATCATTAATTTCAACCAATCCATTTGTAATGTTGATGTATCTTGAAATTCATCAACAAGTACAAATTGAAATTTTTTTGTATAATGTATACGTAGATCGATTTCTTTTTCCATCAATTCTATGCAACATTTATTTCTTGGTGATAAATTATTCAAATGAACAAAAAGAAATTAAACCTTTTGTTAAAAGAATCAATTCAGCAAAATCAACTTTATTTTCTTCACGAAGATATTTTTCATATTTTGTATAGATTAATTGTTTAAACTTATTTTCTTTATTTGGTATTATATCCGTTGAACGTTTACCTTCATCTTTACATTTATTGATATAATTAACAATAGCTTTTGGTTTATCGGTATAGAAATTATTTGCGTTCATCTCATCTTTAATCATTCTTTTAACAATTGATAATTGATCATCTGTATCAATAATTAAAAAATCACTCGCAAGGCCAGCCATCTTATGATGAATACGTAAAAATCGATTAGCTGAAAGAAAAAGACTAGTTCATTATTATTTTTTCCAATCATTAGCAATCAAAAATTCACCAAGTCCATGAAATGTTCCAAGCCACATATCATTCAATTGTACACCGGGTAACATTTGACTAATACGATGACGCATTTCCAGTGCAGCTTTATTGGTAAATGTAACAGCAAATATTTGATACGGTTTTACATTAAAATGCTTTAATAGATAAGCAATTCGAGATGTTAATACACGAGTTTTTCCACTACCTTTAAGTATTGTTGGAAAAATCAAAAAGATATCATTCAAGTAAACAGACCAGCTCCGCTAAGAACGAGTGTTGATTGATTTGTTGAACAAGTGACAGCACGCTTTTGTTCAGGATTAAGATCATGTAAAAGTTTATCATCATGCATTTCGTTTGTGCTGATATCATTTGTAGTAGATACTACAGCAGTTTTCTTTTTTCGATACATATTTGTTGTTCGTTCTACAATCAAACAAGAAAACTACGTCTTGTATCTACCTGTTTGTTGTGTTCCTTGAACATATTTTATTTACAGAGATACACAACTTATCAGTTTACTAATTTCTATTAATAACATCAATCGTATTCTTGCTTTATTTCCGTTTCGCCACGAACAATCTTGTCTTTATTCTGATCACTCATCATCAAAAAAGAAAAAGTAGGACGTACATACGCATAGTGAAGAAAAAAAGAAAAAAACGAGTAAGATAAAGTGCTTGTATGTGAGGAAAAAAGAAGCCAACAGACATAGCGAAAACCAAACACACAAACAAATCACAAAAGAGGGTGCGTGGAAGGTTTTCCGTGAAAAAAAATCAATCATTTGTCAGCACAAAAACAACGTTTGTTACTAAGAATAAGTTAGTAACCGGATGTGTTGTGTAAGACAAAAGTAAATAAAAACAAACACCATCACCACAATCAACAAGACAAGAAAAAGAAAACAAAGAAGAACAATAATTTGTTCATGGTTGTACACCGGTCAAAGAAAAGAAAAACAACAAACAGCTGGATTGAGCAGACAGGAGAATACACTCGGATGAGAAGAAAAAAAAAGAGAGCTATTGCGCGTACATAAAACAACAGAAGAAAAAAGAGTGCTTTTATATATATGTATATTTCTTTTTGTTTTAGTTCAACAAACAAAATTTTTAATCGCGACGATAAAACAGTAAATAAGGCGTAAGTTTATCAGCTGTTGAATTAATAACCTGATGTGATGTAACAACATTAACAGTAGCATCGTCAAATCTTAGCCATCCTTGAAGACCAGGATGAAATACATCAGTTATATAATGACCTTTGGTCGCATGTTCACCTTGATGATATTCAACAGCAAACAATTTATATCGTTCGTGATATTGTTTTTTAGCTTGTTCTGTTAATATACCTAAGATAAATACAATTTATTAAAAAATCAAATATTTTATTGTCTATTTTTTACCTTTCGGTAATGTTAAATTAACGGTGTAGCTAATAGGCTTATTAACTTTTTTTATTCCATCTGTTTCATCATATAGAAAACATTTTAAATGTATGATAAGTATAGGCGGTAATTGTTCGATTAACATAGTTTTGTTTGTATGAACCTAAAAGAATTATTTGATCATATATATATATTTTTTCGTTTGATTATTTTATTTTTCACTTACATTTTGACGATTTTTACTATCAATGTAATCGGAAAGTGTTGATTGTTCACAGAAACGTGTTAGAGCTTCATCGAGTGAGGTTATCTTTGAATCCTGAAATAAAGAATTTGTGATGAGAAATCTTATGAATTTATCACATAAATATTCAAAGTTGAAACTAGACATGGGATTGATTCAGGTTTTTAGAAATTTGAACTGAACCGAAGAATTTTTTGAAATGGTATCATTATGGTGACGAACCAAACTGTGCCTCCACTTCTGGTGAAAACATGCAGAATCAAAATTGTTAATATCAGATATTTTCTTCTTGGTATTTCCAAAGTTCGACTCAGATTTGATGAAATTTCGAATAATATCGTGTTTTTCTTGTAAGTTATGAACATAGAAATTGATCTGCTTCTGCTTATTCCTTTCGTTAAGCAAAATAGAAATAATATCCTCATAACTATGCTATTGTAAAAGATTTCGTTATTATACTAAATAGAGCTTACTATTTCATTTAGAAAAAAAATTCATATACACTTCTGCACTTGCGAGACTTCAAATTCCTATGAAGATTTGAATTCAAACCTATTCAATTTCGTGCCACTTTATAGAACTTGAGCATTATCTCATCTATTTCAAAGCATGAATAAACAGAAGAAAAAAATTCTTCAGACGATATGATGATTAAAAGGTAACCTATTTTCAGATACATTTCATAGGCACGTTTCAAATACGTTAACAATTCAGAATAAAAAGGCTGTCAGTATTTTTGGAGCATAAAAGCTAGAAGACTATGGAGCCATATTTTTCAGGAAATGAATCCAAAACCTAGTCAGATCCACAGTTCTTCAATATGATTCGAGAGGATAGTTTCTCTCCGAAAATTTAGTTGATCCGATAGGAATTTATCGATAAAACTAATCTGAACGAGAAATCAAAAGCAATAGACACCACCTAATAATTTTAATATTTAATGCTTTCCTAGAATTTAATGATCTATGTATTGAATCTATCGATACATACAACTGGTTGATTTACTCAGAGACAGGAATATTCTCGGCTGTATAAAGCAATAATTGAGATTATATTCATCTCCAAATAATTCAGCTAGGATATTTATCTGTAGCCTATTCTCTTTTACATCCGATTCTTGACAGTACAATTGGCAGAAAACAAAAACTCTTATATTGTTAACATATCAATTTCATAGATTAATATGTTTGAATCGTTATTTACGTAAAGTTTGATTTAATCATTAAAGTCTTTTGGTTATTTACTAAGGATAACTACTTCGGTCAGCTATTGATAATTGTAACTGAAATTCATGAGAAAGATGATTATATCAGTATTTAATAAATAATGATTGAATCTCAAGTAGTACACTTATTTTCGGGAAAATAAAAATGAATAAAATTCTGCTCGTGCAATCAGATATTTAATTACTACAAATGGTCGGAAATGTAAAAAGATTTCACTATCCGAGTTTCATATATATATAGTTTTTTGTTTTCAAATACTACATAACATACTTTAATATCCAATGAAAGTGTAAAAAATGGTTCATGCACGACGGATTTTTGATTTCCAGAACTATGTATGGTTGAGCGGAATTTTCCAGCAAATATATCAGCAACAAGACTCTTGCGAATTTCATTCTAAAGTATAGAAAGAATAAATAAACACTAATAAAAATATATATATTTGTTTAATACCGTTCGAAGAACATGTGTACGATTTCGTTTTCCAACTTGAAGCCAGTCTTCTGATTTCTCATCAGTTTTTATTTGTAAATCAGTTGTTAACGTTGTTAAATCTGTATTGGATATAGATTCTTCTAAAATTAGTTTTTGCAAGATAGTTTCTCATGATTTTATTATTATTGTTATTATTTTACCACTTTTACTTGTTGATGGGTTATATAGGATTTGACAAATTTCATCATGAATTTCACTTAGTAATTGACATAATAATTCGTGTGCATCTTCTTGTTTATTTTTTATGATGTCAACAGGTAAACGACGTAGACGAGATAATTCTTGAAGGACATTAATTGGTTCAAAGGATGGACCACATATTATATCTTTATGATTGGAATTTGATTTACTTCGATCCATTTTTTCAAATTCGTTCACAAATGAATGACTAATAAAAAAATTTATTGTACTTTATTTTATTCAACAATTCACTCCATCGACTTACAGAGCTGTGATACATGGAACATTATGATTCGATGTATCTTCATTAAGTGGAATATACTTCATGACATTAAAAAAGGCAGGACAAGCAAGAAGTGCTTGAAGAGTCTAAGAAAATAAACAAATAATAGTTACATTGATTAGACTTTTAAATATTAGAATGAATTCATTTTTAATTTAAAATTCATCTTCTAAAGAAACTAAACAAATTTTAAAGACGAAGAACCTTTCTCGATCGACAAAGAATGAATGTAATGGCATTGATCCTCTTTTGTCTACTACCAAATCTAGCATTGCATGATTATTCTAATTTTAAAATTCGTCAATATACTTAGTCTAAAATGGTGTGAAAGTATTCTAAAGGACATTACGAGTTCAGATCTAGAAGCAAAATGGTGCAAGAGATCTTTACAATTTCATTTTAAACTCAGAATTAATATGTTCTATTCACATGGTAAACAGAGGCTTAAGTCTAAAAAATTCGAAATCTATACATGCGATTCATTAGAAAGTATATATTTGATTTCTGTAAATATGCAGATCTCTGAGTTTATTACTAGTAATAGTCACTCATAAACTTGGATGATCATAAAATTTATAATGTACTACATAGACAAAATTATCGGAATTTTCATGAGATTGAATATTTTACTATAACAGATAACAATTCAGTATCAACCTTAATTTTCTATTAGTAGATTTATTCGAAAAATTTACTGCTGATCAGTCAAGAAAATTGGGTAAGTAACTCGATGGCCGTAGCATATGGTTCCTCAATTTTCAAGTCTAAACTAAGATAAGCGATATTATGTTCGTCTGGAAGAACTCGGAAAACAGTAAACGCTTGAAGATATTACGAAAATGGTATCTAAAGAGTTGGTCATTGCCATTTCGAAGTGAAAGAAAGAGTATTCAACTATTTTACCGAATCAACACATATGCCTACTTCCATTTTTTCGGAATCTTCCGAGTAATACCGGTCATTCAGGTGATTATAAAAAAAATTCTCTTCTTCATCTCATTATATACGTACCGCATTCACATAACAATAGTTACTTCTATTTAATAATCCACGAGGTTTAATGGCCATAGCTGATGGACGCACTTCACATTTTGAAAAATAATCTAGATGAACAAACACAAGAAATAATAATAAAATTTAGCAATTTATTTTTTTAAATATTTGAAAACCTTCTAATGATCGTGATTCTTCTCCATTGCTATTATAAACATGATAATTTATTTTTGGATAAAAATTATTTGTTGTACTATTTCTTCCGTTTTGTTGTGGTGGTGCTGTTTGAGCTTTTTGAGTAGAAGTCGTTTGCTGTTGTGGAACATTTGTTGTTGTTGTTGCTGTTGCTGCTGTTGTTGATACTTTTGTAGCTACCGCTGCTTGACTGCTGCGAAAAAGATCTGCCCATGATGACGGTTTTGATTTTGCTGATGACGATAGATTATCTGATGATGGTTTTAATGTTTCAATGGAAGCTCCACTTGCAACAGATGTTGAGTAAATCGATAGATCATTATTGTTTAATAATGTTTTATTAATTGGTATATGCTGTGGATGATCAATGTCATTATCGGTATCAGTCGTTGTTTCGTGAGCTAACAAAAAAGTGTTTATTTCTGTTTTTAACTTGAATTTACAATGAAATTATAGTTACTATCGGATTCAGTTTCATCTTCATCATTGGTTGATTGTTTATCATCATGTTGATGTACTATAGTTGAATCAACCCATTGATCACATGCAATGTATCTTGTGTCATTTTTAATTTGCTCAATTTGTGCCGGCTGTTCATTAATATCATTTTGGTTTTGATGTTGAAGTGTTGATGGCTCGAGCATCTGTTGATATTCTTGTTTATAATAATTTGGTGGACGTTTTTTCTTTAATTTTCTATCACTATGATGACGACTATGGGATGATGATTGTTTATTTATTTTAACATTTTCAACGGATGAACTTTTTGATGAATATGGTGGAGATGTTAGGGCTGAATTTGTAGATTCTTGATGGGATAAACTGCCATTACAGGAATAAGAAACACCAGTAACACCGACCGGAGCTATTACAGGTGGAACACCGAAACCAAATTCAATTGCAGTATTGACACAGTCCTCTGTACCCCACGGAAACTAGTTTTAAAAGTAGATAATTATTAGATCGTATATTTCTTTTTAAATCAGTTTCATTTACTTTAACTCCTTGTTTATCATTACCAAAAAGGTTTTCTGCTTCTTGTTCGGAAAAATCACCAAAGGCGAAATCCTTCAAAAAAACATGATAGTATTATATTCTCTTCGATAAAAAAAATTGCACTTACAGCCATTGTTGTTTAAAAGAGAGAAGAAAAAAAACGAAGATTACTAAATAGTTAATTCGAGGATCATAAGTAAAACGTAGCTATATCAGTAGTCTTTGTAATGCCTAGAAATGATCATCTAAAAAGAAAATGGTTAAGGATGTTGTATCGCATTTGTCAAAGAAACAAAGAAAGTTATTTCACAAGAGTGGATTCATATGCATCAATATTTATAATGGTAAGAAGATGACGAACAAGCATCCTTGCGGTAAAGTGGTAAGAGCCTGTCTTTCTTGTGTATTTATTTGTTTCTTTATTCTATTCTCGAATCCATTCGGTTGATCAATTAAGTTAGATATTCTCTATCAACCAACCAATGATAAACTCTTTTGAACAGAAATTTTTTCCTCTTCGTAATAAAAATTAGAAAATAAATGAGTTTAGAAAAATCAATTTTGTAATAAGTAATTAAAGAATCACTTGATTTTTATGAATTTTCTCGTGCTTCTTAAAATTTTATATTATTTTGAAACGATGACATCTATACAGCATAGATGTCAATTATATATACGTACATCAGTTGTCTCAGAATAAAAGTATGTAGAATATGCATGAGATAGTCAATATTAACGTAGCGCTTCAAAAATACACTTGCCCTACGATCTAATTACTGTTAATTCTCTATCAACTGTAGCTTTATAAATACTAAAATAACAAGTCAGTCATATTTAATACATTATTGAATGTGTATCGAAAAACTTAGTATTTGTTCTTAGACAATGCTTTCTATAAACTCTACGATCTTGATGAAGTTACTTAAGATTTTTCAATGAATATTTTAAACATATTAATTCAACATTCAGTGTGACACAAATTTATGAATTTTCTCAATTAACTATGAGAAATTTCAATTCAATATCGTTTTCATTTAGAATAGATTCGAAAGAATTCAGAAAATATTGTACAATGGAAAAAGATCTGTTTTGTTGTTACTTGATCTCAGATGTCTTTGTAATTGCACGATTCATTACAGCGAATATGCCTAAGATCAAAAAGTACCGTCAGGTTTCGACAGGAAACTAGTGAAAAAAATTAGACGGTAGAAGCAGTATTTTGATTGGAAATTGTTTGGAGTTTTTCCTGTGATTTTTGGTTAACTTACGTTTTCTCCAGTTACTTTTCTCTCGAATTGGTAACTCTTTCTATGAGCTTCAGTGAATTTTCATTCATTTCGAAGTTCGGAGCTATCGACCTGGATATGATTTGAGTTTAGAATTTCTCAAAATAAAATGTATCATGTTAGACTAAGATATAAATTCTAAATCACGTAATATTAATTGTGCGCTAAATCAAAAAATTGTATAGTAATAATCAATAAGTCTTTTGTATATTCTTTCAATGTAATGGTAAAATAAAAGAAAGATCAATCTGAAAGTAAGTAAAAACTAAATTATGGGTTTATAGTTCTCATCGTATTAATAAAGATGTTACCCATAGTTTGGACATAGATATTAATATTCATACAATTCAAAACAATGTATCTCTAAAATGTTCAAAGATCAGCAAAATAAGCAAAGTCTTTTCCAGTTATTATTTTCAATTTACAATCATAAAATTAAAATCATCTTAAGCATAATATTACTTTGTACACTGTTACTTTTGGATAGTTTATTCAGCAGAAACGAGATGTGATGATTATTAGTTTATGTTGTTTTAAACTGATGTATTAATTGTTGATGATTGCGCGATCAAATTACTATTCGAGAGTTTTTGTTTTTGATGAAACTAGAATTAACGATAAATTCATATCGAAATAAAATTATTACTGATATATTTTCATTTTGTGAGGATTCTATTGATATGATTATGTTGAATGACGTATGTGTGTTGTATAATAGTTATGTAATAATAATGTCATTGCAGAGGATGAGACTGAATGATATTGTTTATCGAATAAATGCAACCAACACTGATCGCTCATATGAAAGAAATATTGTTACGATAACGACTATGCTCATGCCAACAAAATATGGAACGAATTGATTATTTTGTTGATAACATTCAATTTAATGTTCCCATTGCCTGTGAAGAGAATGGCGTTAAATATATAATGAAGTTAACGTGAATGATTGGCATTTTGCTCAAATTTCATCATTGTACTCTGAAAGAATTTAAATGCTACGTACAAGGGCATGTTTAGGCTACAGAAGTTTCTCTTCGATAATTCTTTCGATTGTAACGAGTCAAATAAAAAACGAGAAATATGTGCTATTTGCGTACTCTTTTCATGTTCGAGACAGTGAAACTACGATTTCAGTGAATTCTTGTGTACAAAAATAAAAATGAATTTACTTTTGATGATGAAAATATCTATTTTTATAATATTTATTAACCATTAATAATTCAACTAAAACCTATTAGATCTATTTTATCGATGCAAAAGCTTGAAGAGAAGAATCTGTCCAGATTGAATTTGTAGTTATTTTTGATAAAATATGAAACCAATTAAGTTCCTATATCTTATAGCTAACTTTTCATCTCTTATGCCTTGTCTATCTAATTCTATATTCAGACAAAATCTTAAAATATTTTTACAATATTTCAATCATGGTAACATTCTACGACTCATTTATTTTGGTTCGTTAAAACTAAAGCAATTTCTGCATATATACAGTGTCTCGCTGGTTCATTCATTCTCCATGATATTAAAATCATGATAATTGTTTCAACTATCACAGAAATCAATAAATTGAATAATTCATCATCTTCTTTTCAGTATCATACATCAGTTATGTTTATGCCTTAAGGTTAATGATTTTTCTACAATTAGTTGAAGTAAAAAAAATAAATATCTAATTAATTAATTAATTAAATCTCACTTAAAATAAAAAATTATTTCAATATAAGGATTATCTATATTCAGTATCCTTGAATCAGATATACATATGAAGTGAAAATTTTAAATTTTTTCAAGTTACATGTTTATGAAAGAGAAAAACAAAACTCCGCCAAATTCTTCATATCCAGTGGCTATGAAACGAATAGAAATATAAACTGAATTTTGTATGCAAATATTTATTGTTAATTTCGTATTTTTCAAATATCAACGGTGAAGTTTCATGTTACGCATGATTTTCTCGCAGAACACATATTTACGTTAATTAGCGTACGAAAAATAGAAAATCGATAATCCGCACTTCCATATCAAGTAATGTAACTTTTCAAGAAGAGCTCAACCTATAAAATAAATAAAAATATTTAAGCGAAAGTCATCGTTAGTAAAAATAATATTCATATATTTAAAAAATATCTCGAAGTAAACTATAAACAAAGTATTAACTACATAGCATTACACAGCATTATAGAAAAGAAAAAACTGTTTAGTTTCGTTTAGAATAGTTATCAAATATTTTTAATTTTTTATAATAATGTTTCAATGATCGGCTACAGAAATTGCTATAGAGCAATCCATGACATAATTCATTTATTAGTTGTCTATTTATTTTTAAATTATCTCCTATAGAAAGTTATAAAATATTGATACTTTTTTGTGTACCTATATAATATATCGATAAGCGCCAGCAAATCCTGGGTCTTAATCTAAATAGTTATTGTATGTAAAGATGCTAGCTTTCGACAATAATATTCTTTTTGAATTTTCCTCATAATTCATCAGTTTGCCTAATTTCCTGTTACTATAATAGGCACTCGAAAAACTGTAATTATTTTATTCGTTGATAAAAAGCCTCAAGTCATTATTAATCTAAACATAATATTTCTATTTATCAATCTCAAAAANTCCAATTCATACGATAATATTCAACAATTCAAATGTGTAGCTTTTATCACTTACTGTATTACATTCACTTTTCAAATGTATTTTTTATCGATCGTTATGCTACTAACACTATTCTAGAACGATTCATTAATCAATATATTAAGCGGTGAAATCTCTTATGGTCGATTGTCGATAGAGAATAAATAGTAAATCTTATCTTGGTATTTCATCATACAGTCCAGAGAAAATGTTTTGCAACACTCAAGAATCATTCTGTAAAATCAATGCTTATATGGATTCTTACTTGATGTATTCTTTGAGTCTTGCTATTGGTCAATTTTTCATATTATATAGAATAAAAAAGAAAGAAGTTCTTTGACACAAATAGAATAGTTTCCAACAGAAAATTTCATACGAGAGCATCATCTGTCATAGTTTTCGTTCTATTTATCAATTGGCCTTTCCAGATTTTAACTACTTTATAATAACCACAAACAATTGTGGCTTGACAAAATTTATCTTCACTTTCATGATCATAACACAAGAGATCTCTTTGTGTAATCCAATATTTTGTAAGAAAATGTTTCTAATCATTAAGAAAGTGTTACAAACCTAGTGCACAATAAAGAAGTATTTTATCTTTTCTGTGCAAGATTTTTTGAAGAGAAGAAGATATTCAATAAAGTATGATGTTTTCAAACTCTCTAACATATTAAATAGATCGAATAGATAATACTACAAAAACGCCAAATCTATTTTTATTGCTTCTTTTTGTTCCTAAAAACAACTAAAATATTTCGAAGTTTTAGATTTATATATGCTGTATATTGGGATTCTGATATATTGTTTGATGTTTTAGAAAACTCAAACAGATCATATTTTGTCGATTTAACTTCGGTTCAGAAAACGATACAAAGTAAAAATATATAATCTCTTATCGTTGAGTATCTGTGTGATAATTTCTTAATGATCACAAACATTTTCTNGAAGAGAAGAAGATATTCAATAAAGTATGATGTTTTCAAACTCTCTAACATATTAAATAGATCGAATAGATAATACTACAAAAACGCCAAATCTATTTTTATTGCTTCTTTTTGTTCCCTAAAAACAACTAAAATATTTCGAAGTTTTAGATTTATATATGCTGTATATTGGTATTCTGATATATTGTTTGATGTTTTAGAAAACTCAAACAGATCATATTTTGTCGATTTAACTTCGGTTCAGAAAACGATACAAAGTAAAAATATATAATCTCTTATCGTTGAGTATCTGTGTGATAATTTCTTAATGATCACAAACATTTTCTAGAAAAAGATCACCTTAAAAAAAAGATAGTTTGTTTATGATGTTCAAAACAAAAGCATACTCGTGCATGCTCATTTTTTCACGATCTATTTTATGATAGTAGTCTTAATCGAAAATAGTTAATAGATGAATAGAGAAGAAAAATGTCGTAGAACACTTTGCCGCCGGACATTCTATATGTTATTGGATACAATTTTGTTTGTGGCAAAGATCGATGATTTCTTTACTCTATATAGGGACAAAAGCTTGATCAATAGAAATAGAAAACATGTGCCTTCAGTCAAGCACAAGTCCAAAAATGAAGCTTTATTATGTACTATTTCGATTGTTTCTGAACTGTCGGTGAGACCTCTATGTTAATCAAAATCTTACGTTTCTGTATTTATGTCAAAAATAAAGAATTTTTACGAAAAGTATTTTTTAAGTGTATAATACTACATGTAGTTCTCCCGCATAACTATTGCAATAGTTTTCATAAAAGTTGATATAAACTAAAAAACTCAATTATCCATTAAGTATAAAAATACGTAACATATGTCCGTCAATAAAGGATCAAGTAGAAAGTAAAAAAATAAACATTTATGAGTGGAATGTTATTCTTTCATATGTAAGAATAACTAGGTTTTAAATATTTCGTTGTTCGACAAATTTTTTGAATTATTTTAATCATATTCTCTCATAAAATACTATCATCAAATAACATTTTTATTCTTTTGTATTATCGTCGATAGACTATGGTTAATGTTTTTCATTTCATTACTGAACAAACTTTATCTATTGAGATAAGAATAGAATTAGACTAATATCTATTTTCTTGCTTACACTTTTTCATTAGAAACACGTACATTTCGTACTGATTTTTATACTTATCCAGGTTATTAATGTAAAATTTAAGCTAGGGTATTAATATGATGAATTATGCATAAAAACGAATTTATATAACATTCAAAATCAAATTTTAATAACTAATAAAATTGATTTTGATTTTTTTTTTCTATATTTTCACTCTCGTTATTGTACACATCGAGCTTTACAAAAACAAACGAAACAACTCATGTGCATGTGAAAACTAGGAAAAATATGACAGACATACAAACACACAAAACAAATATAAAAAACAAAAGACCAATATTATTATTATTATTATTAGTGTGTGTGTTTCAATGGAAGAGATGATCTTTTCTCACTGTTAATGAATATTTTCTAGTCATCATCATACACCTTATTTGTTCTTTGCTTGAAATTAGACTGATTTCACCGGTTTCAAATTTAGTTGAAAGAAGGATGAAGCGCATGATAAATAGACAAAAAGAACAAAAAGAAAGAAAAGAAGAAAACTGCATTCTTGCGGACGTCATCAAAAATGACTCTCACGTTTTAAGAACACATTGCACAATATCTACAAAAAAAATGAATCGCCGATGGGATTCGATAAATTAAGGGAACGTGAAAAAGAAACGAAACAGAACCGGTCAGTTATACTTGTTGATTGTGCATATCTAGGAAAATAAAGGAAAAATATTTCATATAAGATTAATTGGAAATTCTTACCGACAATAGGTCTCTTAAGCACCGTACGTAAAATTGATGTTGAAGATTCATTATGTGAAAATAATTGATGATTATTAGAAGGAAGAAAAGAAGATAGTTGTTGCTGTTGTTGTTGCTGTTCATCAATCATTCCGTGATGATGATGCACTAAGGTCGAAAGATCATCATCATCATCATCATCATCATCATCATTTTTTTCATCAATGCCATTTAATTGAAGTAAAGATTCAATATCTGAATGATGTTGATGATGATGACTATAAAGCGTCAATGTTCCATTCGAATTTGGATGGAGGTAACCATTAGATAATGAGGATGAAGGATTTTTATGTGGATATGAATAACTAGATGACGAAGATGCTGATGATGACGATGATGCTAAAGTATTATTTGCCGTTAATATTGGTGGTGATATTGATGATGATGATGATGATGAATGTGACGATGCTGAATGAGCACGTATATACATATTTTGATCATCATTTTGATCAATTTGTTGCTGCTGTTGTTGTTGTTGTTGTTGTAAAGGATACGATAGTCCATTATTTGTATGATATGCATCCATCGGAAGTAGATGATGCTCATTAAGCACCGGTTGTTGATGATAATATCCATTATTTGAACTGATATCATAATTCGATCCATGATGATGTTGATAAAGTGTTTGCGGTTGCTGATGATGAAAATGTTGTGGTTGGTGATGATGATGATGATACGAATAATCGCTCGCATTTGTAGGGTTTGAAGATGTATTAGATACATAATTAGTTGCTATATCGTCAAATAGATATGTCGATTGAATTCCACTGATAGAATTATTGTTTGCTAAAGGTGTATTTACTGATGTTGAATAAAGATCTTGTTCGTATAAATGATTTACTGATGTATCCGAATCTAAATGTGTTGTCCATTGTTGTGTATCATAAATAGGTGCAGATGATAAATCAGGTAGCGGATTTTGTGACGTTGTTGAATCTTGTTGTTGTTGTTGCTGCAGCTGTTGTTGTTGTTCAGTAGTTGTTAATACCCGAGAAGATTTTATTATTGAACGAGGCGTACGAAGTCGTTTAGTTGTTGTTGAAGAGGATTTTAGATTTTGACCTAAACGGCGTCTTGTTTGCTTTATTCCATTTGTTGCTGCAACTGTATCATTGGGAATATTTGATGAGGTATTCTTTTCATCTGGATTAATAATCCACCACGATGATTTACCGGTACCTTCACTTTGAATACGTTTAAATCGATTGTGTAATGATAAATTATGACGAATAGAATTCTAAAGAAATAAAGGCAAATATAAATAAGAACTGCTTTTGTTTTTAAATAAAATTTATCTGGACAATTACCTTCCAACCAGCACTGCTGGCTCTATCAACTTTATTACGAAAGAAAGGAACATATTTTATCATCCAATCATAAATTTCAGATAATGTTAGACGCTGTTCAGCACTTGTTGTTATAGCTTTACTAATCAACTCAGCATAACTTAGATTACCCCATGCATTTTTTCGTGTGCCACTACCATTCTTTTTAGTTAAACCCAATTCATATTCGACATGTTTAGCTAATTGTGGATCAATATCATTTAGAGCAGATGTGCCTACTCCTGCAGGCAAAGCTACTGTTGCTGATGATGTTGTTGTAATAGCAACTGTTGTAGATGAAGTCTTTGGCGAAAGTGATGATGAACAGATCGATGGTGATCGTGACGAATCGCTTTGTTGATGATGTTGATGATGATGATAATAATGAAGGTCAGATTGATGTTTAACCATCGGACTATCGACAAATAAATCACAGGATGACAAGACACCAGACGGGTCGTTGTACATTATCATTCTGTGTTAATGATTGCATCGGAGAAGAACTCGTTACAAAAGAAAAAGGGCGACGATGGCGACGGCGGCGATGACGACGACAAATGAAGAGGGAATCGTTTTCTAGAATATACAGCTGATGATTGACTTCGATTGAAAAGATAGACATAGAAAGAATACAGGGGGAATGTTCTGTCATCATCTTCTTCATCTCCTTCTCATTCTCAGTTGTATGCGCAGCCGGAACCCACGAACGCCTACAGTGGCATCGAGAGCGCGCAAGCGAGTCGTTCAAGGACGTGATTAGTGCACGCGTCTTGCCGCCGCTTCTCTTTCTCGTCTCTACATTCTCTCTCGCTAGCCCGACTTTTTTTGTAGTGAGAGGCAAAAAAATTATTCTCCTCCTTTTCTCTCTTCATATTGGACAGACGTATTGCATCGCATCGCGTAATTTTCTTGCCTTTTTTTCTTTCTATTCTTTTTCCAGCCGTTCGAGTACCACACGACGTAACATACAACAACCCGAGACTGACAGAGGCAACCCACTAAAAGTATATAAAAAGAAAAGGAAAAGAACGGGATCGCACAAGCTCGACTGCTCTTCATAAGCACATATAGAATATATATATATATATA
>OENM01000078.1:37473-67018 GCA_900239745.1 Rotaria magnacalcarata
CACAGCAGCAAATCAGCGAGACAGTGGTAGTAAGAGTAGTTCTGCCGTTGATGATAGGTCGTTAATGGAATGAAGCAACGACAGGAGAAATCGAGACTCGTTCTTTCTTTCTATCCTATTGTTCTTTTTTCTTTCTTTCTATTAACAGACTACTATGTGACACCTTTCAACAAACATCAGCAGTTGTAAAGCGCGCGTCAGAAAGAAATAGACGATGAAGTGGAGTATGTTGACACTCGCTTTTGTCTTTTCGGCCTTGAAACATTGAATTGACAGATCTCACTAAAAGAAACGATGATAGATTACTTATTACGTCGAAGTAAAAATAAAAATCTCGAACTTTAAAGAGAAAAAGATTAACATCGATACAACATAATTAGAAAGAAAAGCTGACGAAGACATATCATATTGGGTCCGTTTTTTTCTCTTTTTCTCGTACTACTTTTTTCCCATCACACAGGTGCGCATGCTGTGGTGTGCTTTCTTTACCTTGCACACACACAAACGAAATCAAATTACGCTCTTCTTTTTTCCTGGGAGACATTGAGTGGGAGCAGGAGGCAAAGAGAGAGGTAGAGCAAACATGTCGATGAAGGTATGCATAAAAAAAATAAAAATAAAATGAAAGCAAAGTAAAAGCGACAACGATAATCATCATCGTCATCATCTCTTGTATAAAAATTACCTTGAGATTAGTATAATTTGATTTCATTGGACGAGTATTCGACTAAAATAATATGACATTATCTCCCTAGAAAAATCAGCCGAATAAATTCAAAAATTCACATCAGTTATAATAATCATAATAATAATCAAATGTACATGTTGATTAAATTGATCAAATAAATGCACAAGTTTTATATCTAGGAAGAAAAACTTCAAATGATAAAAATTGATCATAAAAATACATTCTTTTGATAATAGATTTCATTGCAAGAATGGTTATTCCATAAAATTTTTGATAGTCAATGAGTTTTTCACTGTGTAACAATTATTACTAATATTATCTCACTAACTAGAACCTATCAAATTCAAAACGACAAAGTTAATCATGAATCGATTTCGACATCATATTTTGGATTAATTTCTACAATAATCACATAGAACTAAATTTATATATAATCTTAAGATCATTGATTTCAATGAGTAGTTGTATATGGTATTGGATATAAGAAGATAATCAAACTTAGAAGAAAAACGAATAGGTGAATAATGCATAAAGCAGAGGATCAAATGATTTCTGTATTAATGCCTTTTTATTGTTATTGATAGTATATCGAACAGTATTTATTAGCTTTCAAGAAGACTACCGATATGAAAGAATGAATATTAGTAGAACAGGCTTTTATTATTAATACAGATCAGATCACAGATGGGTAAGTCAAGTCATTTTTGACTTGACTTGGAAATTTTAAAAAATAACTTGACTTGACTTGAAATTATTTTGAACAAGTCATGACTTGACTTGACTTGTGTCGAAAAAAAAAGGCGACTTGCCGATTTCTGGATCAGATCTTTTCAAATTGAGTATGACCATTGCATAATTAACTAAATTTAATTTGATATAAGTTATAATTCATTCAATTTTAAAGATAAACATTGATTTTGTATAAGAATTATTTCGATATGATGGAATTAAAAGTAAAACAAAACATTCGAATACTTTAGTAAGATTAAATTAAATGATCTATTTGGAACATCAAATTATTTCATGAAAGAACTATGTTACTTTAAAATTTTGACATTCAGTCAATGTAACTAAGTGATTTTTGATTCATTGAAAAAGATAAACTGTTGAGTTTCCGTTAGTTTTCTGCATCGAATTATTATTGGCTATAAAAAGAAAAAGAAAAAGAACAATAACCAGCATACTATTCATAAATTAGAATGCTTACAAAACTTGTGTTGAACATTTTTTTTACAAACCAAGAAGCTTTAGAAATGCTTAACTCAACGAAAAGACAAACAACAGAAATCACACTTTTACTAAGTCTCTGTTGTTTCCTAGCTTTTTCAAGAATCAGGTTTCTCAAGATGTTTAAAATTACTCATTTAGACTTTGAGATTGTTTTTGTGAACTAGTCACTTTGTTTTCGTCTAGTTGCTCATAAAATTAGATAGATAAAATACGAAATCTACTCATTGACCACTCAAACGAGAACTTGCTGTACATCGAATGTTATATATACATTTTTAAACAGAGTGGTTCAAAGGTGACGGTGCTGAAAAAAATTGAATATCTTCATTATGATTCTATATCGACGAAGACATGTTTAGAAAGAATCTTTGTTCAGAATCACTTTTGACTTCAACAGAAAGATTCTTGATATTAAAAATCAAACGAAATTTTGACTATTAAGCATCTTTCATTCATACTTTTTCTCTCTAGTTTTCTTCCTATAACTCTATTACAATCTAGATAGTTAGTTTGCAAGATACTGTCGTCCATATTCGTATAATATTTATCTATTTTTATTTTGTGTTCTCTTGTCCTGTGTTTTCCGCGCCTTCAAACACATGAGTTCGTTATGAGAATTGCTTATTGACTATATCATAGACAATAAAGAACAAATGTGGGCAAAGTACGGCTATAATACACAAAATGAAAGTAGACAAGTATTATATGAATATAGCCAACAGCATCTTACAAACTAACTATCTAGGTTGTAATCGAGTTATAGGAGAAACAAAGTACGAATGAACGATGCTTAATAGCCAAAACTTCATTTGATTATTGGCTTTTTATGTAGATTACTGGTTCTTATTCATATTGCATTATTTTTCTTCTTATATATTAGTATTTCGGATTTTTTTCTTGAAGTCACAAGTGATTCTGAACAAAAGGTCTTTCTAAACATGTCTTCATAGATATAGAACTTGAGTTTTTGCATCACTAATAAAAAAATCAACTCATCTACTCGAGCCATGATGAAAATAATACAATTTTTTCAGCACAGTAACTGCTGGGCTAGTCTGTACATATACATATATAATAATTGGTGTCTTGCAATTTTGTTCAGCAAATAAGCGAAACAGTTTTTCAATTGCATTTAGCCTACATAATACATCTATAGCGCTTCATAAGAATACTCAATTGTAATTGAAAGCGGATATCATCAAATAATGTAAGACAAGTCGCAAGTAGATTTATTTTCACATTCCGATTCAAATCAACCGAAACGTTGAAATCTATTCTCTACCTTTGAGTCATATTTTTTTCAAAAGCAAAAAGACTTCAGTGTGATTAGGAATTGATTTTTCATGTTTACATTAACTGTTACCATAGATTCGAAAAAGAATTTATTTAGTGATTCAAGTATCGAGGTTTATTTCCGAAAAGAATTGATTGTTTAAAATAAAATAAAAAGTGAATAGATTCTCTCTAATACAGTTTGTCTCAGGAGATTTGAGAAGCAAGGTTCTTCAGCTCCTAGATTATTGAATTATGCTTCTGTTTGAATTACGCAAATCAAAAACTTTTCTTATTACTTCGACAATTTTCGATGAAAATTTCAAAACTCTTTGGAAGCTGTAGAGATCATTTCTGTTTCATAAGAACATAAAGGGATAGCAATTTCTGTGCTTCCAAAAAGATGGTGCAACTTATTTAAGAATAGTCAAATGAGACTAGAAGATATTTCATGCAAATAGTTCAAAAATGACTGTAATTACAAATCTTTCACACAGAAAAATAGAGATCGTTTTTAACAGTAGAAGCTTTTTGATGAAATCGAAATCACTATTTGAATTTTTCCTTAGCATTTATGATAGGAAAAGAATTAACTCAGTTAAGAAAATAATCCGAGTTATTGTTTTTCAAGAATGCTGAAATTAGTGTCTGTCAATTACTAGGGACTTCTTTTCCAGTGACTTTATTTGAATTTTATGCATCAGTGCTTAGATGTATATGGACATTTTTAAACGAATAGTTATGGTGAATCTATGTCGACAAAAATAGAAAATAAACTGAATAAAAAAAGGAACAAAAATAGATTAGCATATTTTTTTCATTAAAATCATATAATAAAGCTTGAAATTGAAAATTCAATGCTTCTGTACGATTGGCATTCATTTGTAAATCCTGCTTATTAAAATATTTGTTAAAATACATGTTCTTTACACAGGAAATCGAGAATGAATTTGAATATATTATAAGAATTGTTGAATATGCATCTATAGATGGGATAAAAGTCGAAAACTCCCATTATACTTCGATGAGGTTGAACTATGCGTAGATCATCTAGTTCTTTCGCGTAACGGAAGGATATCAATTAATATTTCTATATCCTTTCCTCGATCAGATTTCATAATTTTATGTACTTCGAGAGCATTTGGTTATCTACTGGTCGACATAACCATTCGCTATCAAGTCAATGCTAACTTTTCGTGACTAACTAGCAACACTTTTCTGAGATCCAGGAAATAGCAGTCTTCTGAAAGCTTTTTCTATAATTTTATTTGTATTTTTTGCACACAGAACAGCACCTGTAAATGTTTATAAACCGATAAAATGGAGTCACTAGTTTTCAAAAGAGAAACTTAAGAAAATAAATCTTTTCGAAAAAGGATCATTTAGATATTCTACGTCACATTTTAAAATGAACAGTACCGTTTTTCTTTGAATGAAATTCAATCTAATTGGGCTCGAATCGAAAATAAGATTTGCTTAATCATCACCATATCTATTATGATATTTCCACGTCTATCTCTGCAAAAGAGAAGACAAGGAAGAAAAGAAAACTCAAAACTAAAGAGTCTTCAACAACTACAAATGAATTAAATGCTGTAAGGATATATAGGGACTGAGAGCACAACATTTCGTAAATTTGTTGACACAATAAATTGTGAGCTAGCAAAGACCAGATATATTACGGGTCTTTTGAGATCAAATTACTTTCTTAATTCTCTTGACAATAAATAGTACAGATTAGTTTTGTAGAAATGAAATCAAAAACTTCTCTCTTTGATAATCGCACTTTTTATTAAATCCGATGAAAAAAAATTAAAAATAATTTTATTTACTAATAAATGAAGCAGTTAAAGTTTTACCTATTCAATTGGTTATTTTTCTTCCATTTAGTATTTTTAAATACATATTTCTCATTGAATATCTCAATGAAAAATTAATCAATAAAAAGATTTCTACATCAAACAGGGATCACTTTCAATTAAAACAATAATAGAATGATCCCACATTTATTTCAAAACTAGGTACGCAGATTTTCCATAATGCAACTGTCACTTGCAATACGATAGAAATGTTTGATAGTTTCGAGAAGACCATATCATGAGATTGTTATGATTCGACTAGTTCTATGGAAGTTTTCTAGCTTACGATACATTTTACTTTTATTCCAGAAAGAATTCATCTGATTCATACATAATCATCAACATAAGCTGTATTAAATATTTGACTTTTATGTAAATACTACCAGAAGAAAAAAGGATCTAAACACAAATAGAACAAAGATAAAACTGATATATTATAAATGCATGATCAATACATTGTATAATTTAGAGTTGTACGAGATTAGAGTAATTATTGTGTCCATCCTTTGAATATTGCCTATTATTGACAAATCACAGATGATATCCAGAAAAATAATGGCATTGACCCTGTTACGGATATCGTCAAGAAAGAATTCTTTACATATTTACTAATCTCGAAGATAATGCTTTGTAATTTTACATAGTGCATCATCATTCTTGCTCTTCAAGTGATATTATAATATGCACAATACAAAAAAGAAAGCAGTAGTGGATTGACAACTAATTTAAGGGACAACTTCATCCAGTTTTATCTTACTTAACTTTTTAAAAGATTTATGCCGGTCGTACATACGCGCTACAGTAAGTGATGCTTTTCACTTCTTGATTATCTGTACCTTATTCGCAAAGAGCGGGCATAACAACTTCAAATGCTTCATAAAATGCAAAAGTGACAAACTTCTTATTATGTGTGCATTTCACTAGGTTATCACTGGTTTCAACATGTTTAGAATATTAATATATTATTTTTAGAATAATACAACATTGAAGAATAAAAGAAAATTATATCACCTAATATCATATGTAAAAAAAAAGTGATGACTTTCAATGATCTTTTTCTCGTCAAAGCGATCTGAATAAAAATACAATCTAGAATAATATAAACTAGAATAATGTAAAAACTTGCATGGTGAATGACTCAAAATATTCAACGTTTGAATTCCAATGATAATTATTTTGCTACAATTGAACGTAAGTACAAAGGATACATTCTTAGAGTGTTTAACTCTTTGAGTCCCGGTGGGACACATATATCCCACCTTGAAACATTTCTAATCCTCAAGTTTTTGAGAATCTTAAAGAAATATTTCAAAAAAATGTCAGAAACTAACACAGATCCCTACGAGATTGCATGGATAATGGACTGTATGGATGACAACATTCAAACACGCACCTTGCGAAGTTTTGACCCTATAGAGGTGTTTATTTGAGGTGTACCAGAGTTTACATCGATTTTATTGGAATGGAATGAAATTTGCAGCGCTTGTATAGGACTTATGCCTGTAAGCATAGCTGTAGGTTCGAAAAAATTGAAAACCTTGTAAAGGGGTGCAAATTGGGAGGACAAGGTGGAACCTCCCAGCCTAATTGGACATTATCTGGCTCCTATATTACAATATTACAAATGCGAGAAATCTGAAAATTTTACCATAGATGCCACTTGTTGAGTTGATCATTTTTTCGTAGCGGATATGCTTTCCCCCGTGTTCTATTTCTTCGGGAAAAACCTGTAAAAAATGCTAATTTTTGATGTTTTTTTGGCTGAAATATCTCTATGAAACTCAAACAGAATTTTAACTTTTATTAGTGTTCTAGAATCGACGAACTGCCATCTATCTAATGCTGAAACCCCCAGATCTGTAGCTTCTTCCGAAGTCAAACGGCAAAGGCATCTTTGGAACCAACTTTCGATTTTTTCCCACGTTTGCATCCTCCTCAGATAAAACCACGGAATTGCCAAAACCTGTCCTATAGTAGAACTTCATCAGCACACCTAGGTCTACCATTCCTGGTAATTTAAAAAATTTAGGACTCAAAGGGTTAAACGCATTAGTGAAAATCTCTTAACAGCAACTCCATTCAATAATATCCTTTTCTGTACATTTGTCTTTTCAACTAGTAGAATGATATCATGCAACCAAGAAACCTGCTTAAGGATAACAAAATAATGAATGACAAATATTTTTCTAGAGAAAATGTTGTTTATTAACTGCGAATTGCTGAAAAGGATTAAAAGAGTTGACCATATTGTGCACAATAGTCAAATTGACACTAAGATTTTGATGAATTATAATAGAACTGGTTTTATTTCGTAAAACATTAATTTCATATATTTTATGTTTACTAAATACATAGCAACGATTTATCATCGTATTCGTTACTACGAAATAAGATCTGAAGTTCTACTTGACTTCTAATATGTTCAAGTTATCTTTTGTTCAAAAGTATGAATTGATTGGCTACATCAATAACACGAGAAAAATAGTCAAATTGAATAAGCAACGACAAGGGAAGTAACCTTCATTTTTATCTTTTTGAGATCCCCATCATTGATCAATTAGATATGAATCTCTTTTTTCAAGATGGAATACGAAGAAGATTAACTTTATTGTTATGGCTAGCTACTCGATGGGACCGTTCATTATTTCAATAGTTTTAATTTCAACAGACAACAATGGGCTCATTCATTTGCATACATTGTACAATCTTGTTCCGATTTCTTGCCTCACATAAGTAATACTATTTTAGAACAAAACTTAATCGATATGTGTCTAAAACAATGATAAAATATTTAATTTTCTTTTTGAAATTTTCTTTAGTAAACATGTTTTATAAGTTGATATTATTTCGATTAAGAAGCGATTTCACTTATTGCCAATAATTGAATAAAATAAAATATTTTAATCGACCAAAATTCATGTATGATTTTGGTTTATTAATAAATGTTGGCTCTTCTTTTTTTAGTTATATTAATAATTGATTATTTTTAATCATACTTTTCTTTAGAAGTATACAAAAGTAAGAAGAAACAATTTCCAACAGTGACGTATGCATCTATTTCGCTTAGGAAGTAAAACAAATACGGGTTACAAAAAAAAAAGATGAAAAAAGAACGCATCAACTCGAATGCGAATCACTGGGATCCTCTTTTTGTTTATACCGATTAGAATTTTTTGAATTCTCTGTTGCTGATACTCTCACTTCTTGATCCAAACGTTCTTTTGCTCGATAAATTTTCGATTGCAAATAAAATGAACCACCTTTTGTTTTATCATTGAGATTGAATAAATGTTCATAGTTTTTTTGAATTTTCTCAACATCACTAAAATCTGCATCACTGATATTAAGAATTTGTTTCGCTTCCTTAAAAGAAAAACATTTTTTTCAAATTTTTAATTCGAGAAAAACAAAACTCGCAAAGTCCATACTTGAAGAGTCATGCCAGCGACACGATCAGCTTGGACAGTACTGGCTGTTGTTTTACCACTCTGTTGTGCAGTTTTCGCATCTAAATTGAATTTATAAAATATGCAGTAAACAAATGAATTATTTTTCTTTCACACTCTACATTGTAGTTCTTGACGAAGTGCACGAGTGAATGCTCGACCAATGACTTGTGAACCTAATATCACTATTTGAATCAGATGTTTTGCCTATTTTGATTAGAATGAATATTAGTCTAACACCAATAATCCATCTATACATACCATTTGGTTGATATGATTTTGTTTAGATTCAGGAGATTATATCTTAATAATAATAATTTAACAAAAATGAAGATTCATACATGGATGGATCAAATATCCATAACGATCTAAAATGATGTAATGATTTAGAACTACAGTATATTATTCACGATAAGAAAAACTATGCAAAGTTTGTTATTTTTCTATATCAGAAATCGTACTGATAGAGTAAACAACATGAGACACTAAAATGAATACATCATGAAATGANAAAAAGAATTGACTTTAAATATCAATTGTATCCTGATTATATTCCGTATACGAAATAAAATGACTTAACATAATCAGCAAATATAGATGTCGTACAATATCATATGGAAAAGTATCTAAAAAATATAAATTTATCAATCAACAATTTATCAAAATCCACATGATACATCTAATTCCGAATCAGGGCATTTATCAGTTGGAAGAATTCCTTTATTTTAGTAGTTGATAACTTCTTCTTTAAATCATTTTTGAAGGATTGAAATTATCAGATTTGTATTCAATTAGAACTCTGCAAAACATATTCGATATGACAATATGATGATAGCATTCATAGAATGACTTTTGCCAAGAATTGATAAACTCAGAACGTAACAAGAAGATATAACTGATGATACACTACATATATTGTAAGATGTACATGAAAAACATCAAAAAATGATTTGTTTATCAATTTTTTTCCATCAGTAACATCAATACAGTTAGTATCTTTCTAATCGCATAGGTTAAAATTAAATTAGACATAGAATTATGACTCTTCTTGTATTGATATTACTTTCTTTTACACTGATTTAGTTGTATATTTATTTTTCTTCTTATCTTAATAGGGTAACAATCAATTCACTGTTAAACGTACTTGTTACCGCGTTATGTTTTTATCTTTTCTTTAACAATAAAAATAACAATAACAAAAAGAAAAAGAAGTATTTTATTTGCCGGTTTTTGTTTTGTATTATGTCATGAACTCTATTTGATTAAGAATTGAATCGAAAATCATGACGACGGCAAAGATAATTGGAATAATATGATTTTTTTTATGATCATTCAAGAAAAAAGTAATTGCCAGCTGCTTTTTGCTCCGTATCCTAATTAACAACGAAAAATAAGCATTAGCAACTAGAAACAGATTTTATCAAAGATTTCATTTACTTTAACAGACTCTCGTTTGTTGATACGTGGTCTAGCATTTTCTGGGTCTCGTCGAAATGTTATTTCAAGTTGTTTTAAAAATGAATTCATGCCAGGTACAAGTGCTTGTGGTCTAAATATGAAAAGAAAATTTCTTTAAAAACTCAACTAAATTCATTTTTCATACTCAGAAGCATGAGAGTTGACTGATGGTTGACCATCAAAGACAATAACGCGATCAGCCAAATATGTTGCCATAATAAAATCATGTTCAACAACGAAACCTGTTTTCTTACAGTGAAGAATAAATCTAAAAGAAATTTAAAATGGCTAATGGTTTTGTTTCATTTAGAAAAGTTTTTACCGTTTAATAACTCGTGCAGCATGTAAACGTTGTTCCGAATCAAGATAAGCTGATGGTTCATCAATTAAATAAACATCAGCTGGTTTACCCAAACATAAACACAATGCGACACGCTGTAATTCACCACCAGATAAATCTTGAACCTTAAAGACATATTATAATTGACGAATAAAACTGAATTTCATTAGCAAAGAAAACAATTTACATCTTGGTCAATAATATTATCGATTTGAAGTGGACGAGAGACATCCGTTTGAAATTGTGGATGAAACATAGAGTCACGAATTTTTGCATGAAGTAAATCCCGAACTTTACCGGCAAATTTTGGACTAATCTTTTGTGGTTTATAGGAAATGTTTAATTGAGGAACTTCGACTAAATATTGAAATAGATTATATATTCAAGTGAAAATTAAATAAACAATAAACTCAATAAATATTTATTCAGTATTTTTAATTTTTTTATGGGGTTTTCAAAAGTTATCAGAGAATTTCTAAAAGATTAGAGAGAAATTCTTTTTATTTTTTTGTATAAACATTTTCAATGTTGAGAGAAAACTTTCAGGTTTCATTATAGACTGATCTTGAAAATAATCACTTCTCTACCAAAATTAGATTGATATTGTAGTCAGAATATTGAACTGTAGTTTTCAGTTTAGATCTTATTGAGTGTTCACATTTTACTTAAACAAACAACTTTCAGAGAGAAAAAAACGGATCAGGTATATCTCTATGATTCTATAAAAACTAGAACTCGAGTTAACAGGCAAAAAAAGAAAATGAAATCTTGCTTTCTTTGAAGCACACTAACCTCCTGCATCGGGTTCCAAATTTCCAGCTAATATTCGAATCAACGTTGTTTTACCTATAAATACATAAATTCAAAATTTAATTCAATCCTCTAAGCTGATTACTCACCAGTTCCATTTTCTCCAAGTAAAACAATGATTTCAGACTCAGTAAATGATCCTGCATCAACTGATAAATCAAAAGAGCCTAACTTTTTTGTCATAGCTGGATAATAATGTGTTGATGAACGTTTAACTTCTTCTTCCGATGCTGTCTCGACGACTTTAAAGGTTAATGCAACATCACGAAAACGTAAATTTTCTGTTCGAATAAAGCCTTCCAAAAATATGTTAATACCTAAAGAATATAAAATCTTAATAAATAAATCTCATTGATATTTTATATTCAACCTTCGCGAACAGAAAATGGCATGGTAACAACACCATAATGACCAGGTGAACCATACAAAACACAAATGAAGTCGGATAAATAATCAAGTACCGAAAGATCGTGTTCAACCACAATAATATATCTATGCAACACAGAAAAATAACGCTGTTAACAATAGAATTAATGTAATCGATTAAATGAGCTTCTTAATATTTTAATCATTATTATTTCTAGAAATTTGACTCAAAACATTCATTTCTTACGATAGAAATAATAAAAAAACACTTGACATAAATAGTGGATAGTTCCATCATTTCATCTGTTTTTTGCGAAATAATAATAATGCTCAACATATAATTCAATGTGTTTTAGTTAATTAATAACTAATAGAGTTGATGATTATCAGCAGAACTGATCGAGAGGTACAGTAGTAATTTCATTTCAATCAAAAATAAAACTGAGTGAAATCAACGTAACTACTAGATTCATCGATTAAGATCCAACATTCTATATATCATATAGAGAACCTGATGATTTATGAAATACTCGAAGAAAATTTTTGGTTGTTATCAAATATTTATAGGATATACTCTATGTTCGTAATATCTTCTAAGATCTAGTGATCTCTCTCAGTAACAACAGATTTTTTTCAATTTTGATTAGTATTTCTATAGAGAAACTATTCTCGATGAGTTATCTATGTATGAATCATTTAAATTCAAAATTTGAAAGCGACTGTTTTTAATTGCTGACGAATTATATACTATTGAATATTCAAAGAGTTTGTAAAAATTCAGACTTTTCATAGAGATGAACTAAGATTTCGAATGTATCTCAGCATGTGTAGCGGCGTTTATTAGGACCTATATAGATGATACATGCCTATGCGTTCTATTCAAAAGTAATCAATCAATTGTGAAATTTTCTTCACAAAAATTAACTTTGATTTAAATTGATCTTTCTTGTTTAATCTCAAAAGATATTTAGCACTATTCAGATCCTTCGTTTCGATTTGCTCCTGTAATATCACTCTGAACATGATAGTAGTTATCAATGGCACTAAAACAAATTGTTCAGCTATATGCTATACTTTCTTAGTTCACTGATTATACTCATCCCCGCTGTCAATGATCAAAACTGTGATCCATTAATTTCAAACAAATAAATCTATTCAAAATGTCTAACAGTTCAATTATTCTTTGATACTTCAATTATTTAATAGCAAACTAACTAACTAACCGATTTTCTCGAATAATATTTCGAATAGCCAAAGCAGCTTTTAAACGTTGTTTAACATCGAGATAACTTGATGGTTCATCAAACATGAATATATCTCCTTTTTGTATGCAAACCATGGCGCATGCAAATCTTTGTAATTCTCCACCAGATAAATCACCTATTTGTCGGTCTTTAACGTTTGATAAATCAAACGATTCAGTTATTTCATCTTGATTACCCAATTCATTTTTTTTATCTAATAGATCACGTACACAACCCTACAAAAAAAAAAGACGATGAACAATTTTAAAAAAATTCTCTTTTTTTCTTCATCTAAATCATTTTACTTGAGCAGCTCGTGGAATTTGATCAACATATTGTGGTTTAAGTATAGCTTTAAGATTTTCTTCAAGAATTTTTGTAAAATAATTTTGTAATTCACTACCACGAAAATATCTTAATATATCTTGCCAATCGGGTGGTGTCTAATTAAAATAATAAAACACAAATTGGATCAAGTAAAAACAATAAATAATCATATTCTCTACCGTAAATTTGCCCAAATTAGGTTTCAGTTTTCCAGCTAACACTCGTAATGCTGTCGTTTTACCTGTACCATTTGAACCCACAAGACCTAAAACTTGTCCTGGTCTTGGTGTTGGTAAACGATGTAATTTAAATGAATTAGGTCCATAGCGATGAGTTGTTTCTTTATCAAGATTACTTGGTAAATTAATAATAGTTATCGCATCGAATGGGCACTTTTTCACACATATACCACAACCAATACATAATTCTTCTGATATGTGAGAAATTTTTGATTCAGCTGTTACTTCAATACATAATTTTCCTGTTTTATTAACTGGACTATAATATTATTAAAAATAAAAGCGTTATTATGAAGTATACAAAAAGCGAATAAATTCAAATAACAAACCATGATCGTTTGCACTCCTGGTTACACTTTTTGGGTTTACATCGATCATTATTTACTATAGCAATACGTGTTAAAGATTCTTGTTCACGATCTTGTCTTTCCGGACGCCGACCATGCATTGTTGGTAATTTTATTTCTCTTGAAATAGAAGAGAAATCTAGAAGTGATTTTATATAACTTATTTAAGAAAATGCAATACTTGCATAAAAGAAATTTCACAAGAATAACACAAGAAGAGAATTATGAAATCTATTCAACTAATCTATTTCGACATAGTTAGTAGCGTATAAGTAGAATATTTTCATGAAAGACGTTCTCGAATTCTTTTCGTGAGAAAGTCCTATGTGTTAATGAGTGACGTATTATTCATTGTCGTCTCATAGGTGGCGCTTTCGAAATCACTTATGTGAATAAAAATGGATGAGTTTCTTATGAATAAATGAAAACAAGCAAACCTCACATATCGTATTAAAACATACAACAAGCTTTTGCTATCCAATGGAAACCTTTGATAGATGTTTATCCAATCCATCGAAGTACATTGTGTTAAACTTTTAGTTGTTACAAAAACAAATCAACAGCAAGAAGGATCATTATTGGTAAACTAATAGCTAGAAGATAGAGCAGTGTATATTCGAAATACAGTATACAAAAAGTCGTATAGGAATGACATCTATCAAAGGGATATCTATATATAGATAATCATATAGTGTTGGCGCAAAATGAAGAGATCGAACATTTTGAATAAGTTTTATACTTTCGTGAAATTTACAATATATCAATAGTGATTCTTGATAATATTATACTAATATATAATTCGATGTGCTGTTAGAGATAATTATTTCGCATATCACTGTTATGCTCTTGTATCATGCACTTGGTCGATATTTCATACTTGTCTTTTTACTCTTATCACTAAGTCCTCTCAAAGGGCATATGTGATATTATCTGTATAATAACTTTATTCAATAGAATAGTATCATACAATCTTCAAAAACACGTATCCATCTAATGACTGATAGACAAAATTTTCGTGTATATCCTCAACGATTTTGGGTTTTATTCATTTTTGCCCTACTTGCTTTCAATCAAACTATGTTTTGGCTAACGTTCTCGCCTATCGCTGGTCCTTCACGAATCTTTTTTAACATATCTGAAGCAACGATTGATCTGTTACTGAATTGGGGTCCGATTATATTCTTACCTACACTACCATTTGTCTATCTATTACTAAATACACATCACGGCTTTCGTAAATGTGTACGTATCTTTGCTATTGTTCCTGTTGTAGCTACATTATTACGTCTTTTTCCGTTGATAATTGTATCCTCGACTAGTGAAAAGTTTCATGATATCGCTGTACTATTTCTTCATATTGGTCAAATTCTTATTGCACTAACAGGTCCAATATCTATGGCACTTGTATCGCAACTTTCATGTATTTGGTTTCCTTCGCATGAACGAACACGATCAACGACTTTTGCTATTCTTGGCGCAACTTCAGGTGGTGCTATTGCATTTGTCGTTGAGCCTCGTCTTGTATCTGAAGCTTGGCATATTCCACGTTTATTATATATGCATACGGGACAGGCTATATTTGTATGTATTCTCACTCTTGCCTATTTTCCTGCCGAACCACCGTCTCCTCCATCTGCTGCAGCTGATATGTTGAAAATAAACCACCTAATCCACATAAGACCGATTCAACGATTGAAAAAATTTGCATTTGATATTTTTCATTGTTGTCGAAATCTATCTTGTATTCTTATGATTATATCAGGTGCTATTATGGGTGGCGTATTTGCTGCATGGGGTGGTCTCTTTGCTACTATTCTTGCGCCATTAGGGTACACAGAAATCGAAGCCGGTAAGATTCTTGTTTTTCTCTTGATCTTAATCCAATAAATAACATTGTTCTTTCCGACACAAATTAGGTTGGTTTGGTTTTGGACAAACAGTAGCCAGTGTCATTGGTTCAATAGCCATTGGTTATATTGCTGATCTTCCACGATTTCGACGTTCGTTTAAATTACTTATACTTATTTCTCTTACTCTTTGTTTCATATTTTGTTTATTTTTTCAATTGAGTGTTCGTACAATTATTTGGCCTAAGGAGCCGATATTACCATCAAGCTCTGCTTCTATTGGAGTTCTCTTATCTATTATTGGCTTTTTCTCTGGTGCTACATCACCACTTTTTTACGAAAGTTTAGCTGAAATCATGTATCCTTTTCCAGAATCTTTAACCACATCGATATTAGTATATATTTTTAATATTATAACACTTTGTTTTATTGCAATCGCTCCCAATCAATATAAATTAATGAACTTATTGGTATTTCTAATGATTGGACTCAGTATTCTGATGGTTACATGTGCTCGAATTACTTATAATCGTAAAGATGAAGAATTAAGAAAATGCCAAGAGCCAGAAAATAAAATTAGTGAAGATGTAAAACACATTTAACATGCTTTTTTTCTCAATAAATAGTTTAATTAATTATCTTTCATAGTAAAGATGAGTTTTCATTGAATTAAGAAGTTTTTAATTGATAATTATGGCCTATTTTTCCATAAGTGGTACAATATCAACTATATGTAATATTACTTAACAATTAATTTATACTTGATTGCTCAAAGTATCGTATCAGAGTCTGAAGCAGATCTACTTTACTTTTGAATCTATTTTTCGTACCCCTCTCGTCAGCAGTCTTTACCTTTTTGTAAAATTTTCTACATAATGATGATTAACTGACATTAAAATATTGTTTTCACAAAAAAAGACAGAAAAGTGATGTATAGAAAATCAAATTACTGTCGTCTACTAACTGTTCAAGTAGATTTGTTATTCTTTTATTGAACATTCATTAATATCATAGTTAATTTCGTTATTTTCTTCGCATGTGTCAAACTTGAACTTTGACTTCAATTATGAAAGTACTCTTGATGTATTCAATTTATCTGGAATTTCAAAACGAATAACTTAGTTAGACGCTATCACGGCACAACCGGTCACGAAGATTCTCCGGCGTACATTAGTTTCATGAAAACATAAGTACGTGAGTTTTAATACGTCAAATTCAACATTTTAACTTTGACATGTGAGGAAAACAACAGGATATTTATTGTATAATTCTTAGTGTTTAACAAAAGCACAAGTCATTAAACTTAGTTCATAGATAAATATAATTAGATTTCTTATTTCTTATTAGAATATAACTTTTTGGCTTCATTTATAGTTGTTTGTGTGGATAATTCTGAGCAAAATCAAGATTTTACGATTTGACTATTCTTGTTCTTGTATCATTGAGATCTACTCTATCGTATTGTTAGTTTCTGAATAGATAGTTTGAGTTCTCAGCTACGCTTAGGCTCAAAATACAACTCGATATCTTCGAGTGAAAGGTAACTATTAATTAGAATCGGATTCCTTTGGATAGATTATAGGAATCATTTTGAGTAATAGGCTGAATATTGAATTTTATTATTAAATGGCCACATGAGATATTCATTTGAATTAATCAAAATACACAAACTGTTTGAGAAGATAGAGCAGGAAAAATATTATCATAATTAAAAGAGATATTTTTTATTTTGATTGAAGGCAGCACTAATTGCATTACAATTTGTTTTCTTAATAAAAATCTAAAGACACAATCATTACCACTTCTATAAAATTACAATAAAGATGTTATAATATGTCAGATGAGGATAATAATTCGAATTGATGCAAATATATGTAGTTGATATAATATGTGGTGTAAAAAAACATGTTTATCACAAAAGTCGCGACAAATTATGTGATTGATGATAACGTTCAATTTGTTTCCAATAGATTTTATTTTCTTGAACTAGCATATGTATCATAGTAAAAGTCTTTAACTCGTGTATGATGCTCATTGCATTATATCGTCGTAAGTGAATTGTTCATAAAATATTCTAACCATCATATTAGTGATTTCGTGAGTAGTATTTTATTTTTATTTTTTTCCATAATCTACAATAATTTCACCGAAATTCATAATCAGAATGGCCACTCGATGGCAATACAGCATATTTTGAGTTTTTTTGTTTCATTTACAAAAATTCATAATAGACGTAAAAGATCATCTCCAGTGTTTTTTTATAAGTAGATCCTCTACAATGTAATAAGTATGAGATGTAAAATGTTTAATTGATTAAATATTCGTTGGATGTTTTCGGCCTATGCTTGGGTTTTCATCTTACAACTATTAGTTAAGCGTAAACAGTATGAGATGAATTTTCATAATCAAAACATTTCACTTTTATTGGATGATAACGAAATTCTACTTAATCTAGACGAATTACATGTTCATTGGAAAGAAGATGAACTACTCTATCAAAATCAGCACCAGAATACGCTTCTAAATCAATGATACTATTAACTTCTTACAAAACAATTTTATGATGCATACATGTTGTCGTACATAAGACCGTATAAACAGTTAAATCATGAAGATAAATAGATATTGAATTGATCATACTACCGATAGTAAAATACGAAATAAATATTTTTGTATCAGCTAAAACAATTCCAATATACTCGAAATCGTTAAAAACGAGATTGGAATAAACTATTGATTTTTCTAGTCGAATACATTTGGAGAAGACAAGATTAAAAAGTGAGTAACAACCATTTTTAACAATATTCAAAGGTGTTGTCCACTCGAAAAATGATCCGTTTCGCATATATTAGAACACCCTGACTCTTCTATCATAATCAACCAAACTTTTTGAAAGATATAATTCAGTCATCAGTCAGCCATGTCACAAGAACTTGATGTTAACGTCATGAAAGCTCAAATTTATTGTTCTATATTGGAATTTATCTTCAATATATTGTGTAGAGAATTATCACTAGCTATTGTTCGCAATTACTGAAATCATTTGATGAGTCTTCGTTTATTCTTCTTGTGAGCAAAACATGAATTTACTTGGAAGGATACTACGCCAGCAGTTCGATAATACGTATTCAGAGACTTTTCGCTTACAACAGACGAGAAAATATTTGCCTAACATTTAAAACACAAGGTTTATCCTAGTTTGTTTGATTTAAAACAAACCGAACTTTTTTCTTCTGAAACCATTAATTAAGAATTGTATTGATCGAAGATGATTATACAAAAAATAATTGTTACTTAGGGTATACCAAAAGTTCTGATCAAAGTTTTTAAAATTTAATAAAGCAATAAATATTGAATATTTTACTAAGGCGATATATAGTATAACGTCTCGTCTTTAATAATATATAGAGCAACTCTCTCTTAGACTTAGTTCTAACATCCTTTCAGACTAAATCTATAATTTTACAGACAATGCAAATATTATTAATTCTTGTTCAATGGTCAAGTACATTCTGGAGCTTTCTATCAATCACTCTCTCGTCACGTTTTATGACGTCATGTTCTAGAATATTACATTTCGATAGTATATATAAATGAGAGGTCGTTCGCTGNCAGCGAACGCCCTCTCATTTATATATACTATCGAAATGTAATATTCTAGAACATGACGTCATAAAACGTGACGAGAGAGTGATTGATAGAAAGCTCCAGAATGTACTTGACCATTGAACAAGAATTAATAATATTTGCATTGTCTGTAAAATTATAGATTTAGTCTGAAAGGATGTTAGAACTAAGTCTAAGAGAGAGTTGCTCTATATATTATTAAAGACGAGACGTTATACTATATATCGCCTTAGTAAAATATTCAATATTTATTGCTTTATTAAATTTTAAAAACTGTGATCAGAACTTTTGGTATACCCTAAGTACATGCACCAAATATTAAACAAAAACAAAAATAAAACTTTATTTGCCGTACATATTGATAATGTTTATTGCTAAAAAATAAAGTAGTTCTTTTTTCATAATTTTAGACAGCCAAATACTGATTTTTATCAATCAATTTTGCTAAATTGAAAGAGAATTTAACAGTGATAATCTATAAAAAGACACAGATATTATATGGATATTGCTAAGTAATAGTCTTACCATAACGAATGCCTTCATTGCAACAACAATTCCAAAGAATATGATGAGTCCACAAGCCCGACCAGTAATATCAAAGTCAATCGTTAACGCAGTTATAACTAATAGAATATAACCAAATAGAAGACACATTCCCATCAAGAGAATCACTTCAATTGATGCAAACTAAGATAAAAAATAGAATTAAAAAATTAATAAAATAAAATGACATAGCATACGATAATTAATCCAATGTGATTTTGTTTATATGTAACGATAAGACCAAAAATATAATAGATTGTTAAAGCAATCACTGGGACCGGTAACTCAATTCCGTAAGAATATGAATTACCCGTTGAATCATGTACTATCATTGAATAAGATCCAAAACCAAGAATAACAACGCATACAAACTAAACAGATATTGATTTTTATGATTTATTATCCTTATAGAACATGATTGGAAACTTACCAATTGTATAGCAATAAGAATAATAAGATACTTCTTAACATGGACTATATTCTCATTGTCATCAGTTAACGGTTTTTGTTCAATTTGAGCATTCTCATCTAGCGTTAATGTCTTATCTGTTACAGACAGCATATTGAGAAGAATCTTTCTATGAAATGTAATTCTGCATGTTGTTTAAGAGAATATTTTTGGGTTTTCTTTGTTATTAATTTATATCACAGCTGTCATCAATATTAACTGGTTTCTATTTCATGCATTTAAACCATTATTTTGATATTGATGGTCTATGATTGATCATTATCTATATGAAACAGAATATTCTAATATGCACTGATAAAAACAAAATAAATCCTCTTTTCTTGCCTAAGTCTAAGAGAAGAATAAAATAAACTTTATGATTGATTCACGATGAATCCTTGTTGAAAACATTAGTTCGTTTGTATTATATTTATATATTTTTTATACAACGCACAGTTATCAACTGTTGGTTTTCATTTTACAGAGTATTTTGAACAAATTTTATAATTATCTCTAGTATTGATGAATCAATTGAGTAAAAGAAAAGAAAATCATATCGTGACAGAATCGAATAATAGATTGATATCTTAAATGTGTGTTTTCTCTGCTTATATAATATCATCGTATCGATAGAAGTGTTTTTCTCAATGGAATTTTTGTTTAGTTTCATAAAAACTTTTAATAATTCAAAAATAGAAAAGAATCATAGGATCAATAAAAGGTTCAGAACTTTTCTATACACTTCTGTGTAGTATATCGATTTCATGTTTTACAAATAAATCAAGAAATATAAGATTATAAACGTTTTTTTTTTATCAATACGGGCTATCCTCGTTTAAAAACCTATCTTGTGCACATCTCTGATATAAATATAAATATCAAACAAACTAACGCTTATTTTAAAGATATAGAAAGAACAGAAATAATACAATAAGGCGACCAATTCAATAAATATAAAATCTTCATATTAATGATATATCAATCTATGGCATGATTTTCTAAAACAATATCTTGTCACGTGAAGCTCTGAAATGAAGGATCTCATGTTTAATTACTGAATCCTTGTATCTGTTGTTTGTCGGACACTAGTTTTTTAAATTTCGAAATGGTAATAATTATCTTTTATCAAGTTCTATCAAGTGTAAACTATACAAAAACGATTCAAATGCTATTAGATATTCTGTAATTCATCACAAGTCTATTTTTTTAAGGCTTTTTGACAAAATTATGTTCGATTTCTTTCTTGAAAGTATATAATTTTACTTGAATAAATCCACTAATCTGAAAATCATTGTAATTTTCTACGTAATGAATCCATTAACCTGACTAACTTTAAATGCTTCTTTTCTAATTATAATATTTCTTTGGTTTTCTTGTTTGCATTAAAAAAATATATTTATAGACGGCTTACATAAGGAATTCATTTGGTATTCATCGATAGCAAAAAAAAGAGAAAGGCGAGAACAGAGACTATACATGAGAACGAAGAAGAAAAACTTGACGGACATTGAAACAATATTAAATAAAGATCTTTAAATAAATTAAATATTTGGCAAATGCGTATAATTTTCTCCGTATGCTAAACGTTTTGTTTGTGGTGATGGTTTTATTGATAAATCTGGATCATTAACAACACTTGTTGCTGGTACACTTGGATGTTGAGTATTTCCAAAACGTGTTTTGTTTACATTTATACGTTGATCAGAATCGAGGTAAATTTCAAGTCGACTTGGTCTTAAATAGTCTCCGGGGTTATTCGATGTTGCATGAACATTGGCATATTGTGTTCCTGTTATGCCCGTCAAACTTGGAAGTGTTTTCTAAAGAAAAATCATTTGGTATATTTATGATTTGTTTTAGTGAAGATTTTTCTAATGATGAATATGTGCAAAACAACGGGTGTAAGAAAAAAAAAAATGTATATATCGTGAGAAAAAAAGCAATTGCAATTTGGGAAAATTTCCTCATACAGATATTGGGTAAATGAAAATTGCGTCCACCACGATCATNCGTTTTGTTTGTGGTGATGGTTTTATTGATAAATCTGGATCATTAACAACACTTGTTGCTGGTACACTTGGATGTTGAGTATTTCCAAAACGTGTTTTGTTTACATTTATACGTTGATCAGAATCGAGGTAAATTTCAAGTCGACTTGGTCTTAAATAGTCTCCGGGGTTATTCGATGTTGCATGAACATTGGCATATTGTGTTCCTGTTATGCCCGTCAAACTTGGAAGTGTTTTCTAAAGAAAAATCATTTGGTATATTTATGATTTGCTTTAGTGAAGATTTTTCTAATGATGAATATGTGCAAAACAACGGGTGTAAGAAAAAAAAAATGTATATATCGTGAGAAAAAAAGCAATTGCAATTTGGGAAAATTTCCTCATACAGATATTGGGTAAATGAAAATTGCGTCCACCACGATCATCGGACGCCGGTGTATTATTTCCGTCATGATCTTGATTGCGAGAAAGGGATGGAAAATGCTGGAAAAAATTTGGTTTTTGTTTAATTTGTTTTCTTTTTGATGAAGTTCAAAGAACTTACTCCTTGACTCTGTTGTTTTGTTCCTGTAACATACACATTATTTTGAATTTTAGCCTGTTGTTGTAATAATTTTTGTTGTTCACGATGTAAATGTTTTTGCTGTTCTTTTCTTTCGCGTTCAAATTCATTAGTAAAACCATCAAAATATGCATGTTGTGATAGTTGACCACATGTTAAACGCTTTTCAGGATCCATCACTAAGCAGCTCTAGAATAATAATGATCTAATAATTGATAGGAAAAAAAAAGGATAACTATGTTACTTTCATAAAATCAAGACTTCGCTCAGATACATAGGGAAACTTTTGTTCTAGCGGTTCGATTGTGTCCGGTTCAGGAATGTGAACATTTTTATAATGAGGATTACTTTTTAATATAGCTACATGCTTATCGATAAGATTACCTGAAAGAAAGAAATATAAGAAATTAGAATATAAGAAAGTGGTATTTAGTTTTTACCAAGAGTTTTACGAATTAAATAAAGTTGATCAACATCCGACTTTCCAGGCCATAATCTAGATAGTAACAAATATCAGTAACATAGACGCTAACAATGTATGAACACTTACGGCACACCCGAATATAATTCACAAAAAACACAGCCAATTGCCCAAACATCTACAGCTGTACCATATTGTCGATCACCGACTAATAACTCCGGAGCACGATACCATCTAGTGGCTATGCGATCGAAAAATTCTCTTATAAACCTTTCTATTTTATTTGGATTTCAAATACTTACCAACATAATCTGTCATTTCAAGTTGTTGAGCTATATAAAATTATAATTGTCATTAATACTTTTCATCTATCGTCTTATTCAAAATACATACTCATCAATCGTGCAAATCCAAAATCACATAGTTTAACAATATTTTGTTTCGTGATAAGAATATTTTCAGGTTTCACATCAAAAAAAAAAAGTAACCACAATAAAATACTTTTATAATTCAACTTTTATAATCAAACTCACCACGATGAATGCACTACAAAATAAAAATGTATAGATTAATTTTTTTATAGAAATTCTCCTGAAGATATTTTTCATACATTATGTCGATGACAAAATTCCACTGCATTTAATACTTGAAATGTTATCTTTTTTATCATCGTTTCCGGTACACTAAATGGTAAAAATTGCAAAGAAAATTATAAAAATAAAATAAAAATATCCCTACCCATTTCGATGTGATTCAAGTTCATCGAGAACAGTTCTATCACAGTATTCAAATACCAAATGGAGTTTATGTTTTCGTTTTGTTTTAAATACCTCGATGAGATTCACTAAGTTTTCATGTTTCAAATGCTTAACAAAAAGAAAATAGGTAGAAAAAAAATTCCTTTTTTCAATAAATAGTGTTACTTTTAACATTCGTATTTCTCGCATAGCAATACGCTTTATGGCTGGATCATCGTCGGATTCAATAAATTTTTTAATAGCTACAGTTTCTCCTGTGTCTTTATTTCGACATTTGAAAACTTGTCCTAAATATATATTTCTTAATTTAGACTTTCCTCACTGAAACATTTCCTTACCGTAAGAACCTTCGCCAATTTTTTTAATTTTTTCATATTTATCCATAGACAGGAACTTTTTTATTCAAATCTAAATTTTCAAATGAAATACTGGAAAAAAAGAAGTGAAACATTTGATAGGATTCGTTAGAAATGAATCGGCTTTATAAGCAAAAAATATTAAAAAAAAACAACGAGTGTTTATTATTACAGACACTAAAAAAAATATATCTACGCATATTCCTTCGTTCATTAAGCTTGAAAATGTCTATGTGACACCTTTATTTTGAATTCGAATCATTTTTATTTCTTTTCCACTCATTTATGCATTTATATAATTTTCTTTTGATTGGTTTACAGAAGTAAGCAATAGTGATCTGCGTGACCAATCCGTCGTGACCAGTGCTTCTAATTCCAATCAGTGTTTCCAATGGCAAGTGTACACAGCAGAAGTAAAATGTACAGAACGTCTACTAGTTTTGATTTACACTCTTGTATACACTTGCCCAGAAAAACAAAAAGTGTGCAATGTACACTGCTAAAATAGTTTACACTCTGATTTCTTTGATCTCTGAACCTTAAAAGCCGCATATAGTTTTAAATTAATTAAGTATGATATTTTTTTGTTCGCTAGTGATCAAAATGTTTGTTTCTCAAATTATGAAAATTGGGCTTTTGTACACTTTGATACACTTTTCTGAAAAAAGCAAAGTGTAATGTACATTTTGCTCATAGAAAGTAGAGTGTACTGTACATTTTGTTTTAGATTTCCATTGGAAACACTGGTCGTGACCGAAGAAATAAAAGATTATTCAATAACAGTTTCTATGATGGTTGTGGAAAAATAATTCTAATTGATACCTTGTGTTCAGAATTTTAAGCTCTTCAAATGATACAAGAAGATTGAGGATACGTTCACCTGCAGCGGAGAAAACTGTAGTATATTCGTCGTGACCAAAAAGCTTCGTGATCGGGCGTGACCAAAATTGGTCACGACGAATGTGTCAAAGTTTTCTCCACGGTAGTTCAATGTATCCTCAATCTTCTTGTATCATTTTGAAGAGCTTAACATTCTGAACACAAACATCAATTAGAATTATTTTTCCACAACCACCATAGAAACTGTTATTGAATAATCTTTTATTTCTTTGGTCACGCAGATCACCAATAAGCAATTATTATAATTGCAGATACTCGCTTGCTAAAATTAATTGAATTATATAAAACTATTACCTCACGATACTATTAATACTGTGCATGATACTTGTTTTATTCATGACTTCTATTCTATTGTTCTGCTGATTAAGAATCCAATAACATTTATATATAGATTGAATAAAAATTCAAATCGAATAGCTACTTGTTTTCTGTTTCAAAAATGTATCGTTCACCTCTAAAATATACTTATCCTTATAGGTTCACCTGAAATTATTTTTTGAAATAATAAAACTGATAAAACTAGAGTGATGATCAATTTCTCACAATCTGCAGATATTTCTAGGCCAAGAAAAATTTATCTAATTGGCTGCTAGTTTCGCTATTGCGTGCATAGTTGAATTATTTCAGCAGCTATTTCATGTTAATCTTTTGAAAATAACAACAACAACAACGTTATTGACAACAAATTCGTCAAATGACACATATTCTGGTAAAGTTATTAATGTTTCGCTTGTTGCTATTGTGATGACCGTAAAACTCGTATTTTAAATGGATTCTACGCATAGATATTAATATGAACAGTTAAACTATATTTATATTATAGCTTACGCTGAATAAATTCCTGAGAAATAAAATAACATATCATTTGATTAGTACGTCGTCGTCGACAATATTAAGAATAAAATAGAATGCATATACTGAATTTTATAATTCCTCTACACAGTAAAAGTAGAAATAAACATTAGTCGACTAGAGAATTTTGAAATTGAAATCTTTAGTTATTTCAAACAAAAATACGGATTTATTTTATTTTGTACGACGTAACCTTTGAAAAATATTCCTAGCTTTTATTCTAGCTACATCTGTTGTTATTAGAGAGTTTCATACTTCTGTTTCAATCTAGAATAGAATAATACTTCTGCTAAATAGCTTGATTATGCCTTGAAATACGTGTAAGAAAACAGCTCGTTATATTCTTTTGCAAAGATCACCTGTTATGACCGAAATTGAGAAAATAAAATGTTGTTAGAGCTATCGGTGCACTTAACACTTTATCAAAGTTATGCATCGTTAATGAATAAAAAACTGTACGTGCATCGGCAATAAATCGAAGTTACAGCGAGTGAATACTTGACATAGAATAACTGTTTATATGGACTTTGTGTGTGTTCTGTCGATAGATCTGCCGCATGATATTGCTAAAATGTCATTATGTATCAACTTCTATAATTCATTGACATGAAGATGGTAAAAGAATATCAAAAGAAAAATAAGGAACAGAGCTGTCAGACAATGATATAGTGGATGAAACTGGTCAGTTGTTCCGATAATAACTTTGAAAGTCGAAAGAGGTAAGGAATGTTACTTCTACACAGATAATTAACGAAACAAAACTTGAGAAAAAGCATGATGGCTAAACATGAATCGAAACGATTTCTTCGGTAAATTAATTATCTGTATCTTGCCGGCGGCTAAAATACTTACTCGTGGAAAACGATAGAGTTTGACACAATTGTTCTGTCTATGTTAATTTTATTAGAACAAAATGTCAAAAATCATCTAACTTTAAAATATAAAAAATAGTAAATATCTGTTGTTTTGTCTTTCCTTAATCATTTGAAAAAAGAAATATTTTAGATAAAATATATATCTGGGATTTTCATCCTGATTTTAATTTTGATTTTCAGCATTTTTGACTATCTCAATATTGATGATTCGTTCGTTTTGATAGTCTGTGACATTCACATCACTATTTATATATATATATATATATATATATTCATGATAAGCAAAGATATTTTGATGAAATTTATAATAATCAATTAAATATGATCGTTATATATCAATGATTTCCATATATTCTTTTTGCTAAATATGTTTTCTATGTTCTATCAGGAAACAATAGAGAAGCTTATGGTTCGTTTGAATATTATCTAATTCATGTAAGTATATTTATCTTTTAGACGAAGCTTATGGATGGATTTTTTTCTATTTTCATTATATAAATCAATAATTGACAAAGAGATAGAGAGAGTTCTTGCCGAAAAGATTATACACATAGTTGATCGAATGACAAATCCAATGGAAGTTTATAGATTTTGTTCCTAGCTTATTGGAAATAGAGAAAGAAAGATGTTTGAACTCGGTAAAGTTTATTGAACAAATCTGTAAAAACAAAGCTTGAATAATGAAAAACAGAAATATTTCTAAATAAACAAATACTGATACTAATATTAATTTTTCATTGTGAAAGTGAACGAGACGGGTGAAATCGCTGTTTAGAGGTAAGAAGAGTGTAGTTTTTTCTTCTATGTAACGTCGACAATTTTTCAAAAGAGAATCAGAATTTTCTGCGATGACTATAATATTTTGCTAAAATCTAACTAGCAGGTAAGACTTACCTATACTTGACTTATTTTATATGATATATTTGAGAAAAACAGATTGGTAAATCCTTATCAGAAGTATTAATAGGATATCAATGGTTTCAAACTCATAGCACTCAATGTAAGAAAAAGAATCCCTGACACTATTTCAGTTTTGACGTACCTATACTGTATCACATATACGATCCTTGAATTTGCTACGATCCTAAGACATATTGACGTTTCATAATGATATTATTCATTTTGCTCATAACGTAGAATACACACAGATAAATTAAAAACCGATCAAATTATAAACATTTGACATAAAATTCTGATCGATAGTATTAGCGGTACTTCATTCTTGAACAAATGCCCAAAGCCTCTAAGTGTATTTTTCGCTTCAATATGTACCCAAATGATTTACGTTTGAATAGGCTTTGAAATGAAAGCAAGACTTTTGACAACTACTGCTAATATTATGAACATCACGTAATGATAGATACTTAACTGCTTTTGATTATCAGTTTCAGTTTCATCATACTTGGTAAACGTTCGTTCGAATGATTATCCTTTCAAATCTTAAATGCTTATTCATAATGGAAAGAATGAAATAAGAATAATTATGTAAGAGAAGTATGTAATAAACCACTTTATACGTATCATGACAATGTTAGACTTGTGTCTAATCTCTCGTCGTGTTGGTTATAGTCCTCATTAGGGATTCTCTATTATACTAAAGACCATTTTCTTCTTCTTTTTTTCTTCTTCTCGGTAGCCATTCATAAGATTGCCTCAATATGTGATTAGTTCTTTAGATTCTACTGGAGATTGCCATTCATCAAACAATAACTAAGTATTCCATGTATTTAAATCTATACGAAATAATTGTAAACCATCAAACAACAATACTACAGTAGCAAAACTAAAAAGAGTCTACGCCTCATAACTTAGTTGTTATTAATTATAGAAGAAGAATAATATAAAACAAAATACCTGTATTTGATAAGAGATTGTATATAATCTGTACACCGTCTTTCCTCATCATAGCCTTGTGAATATTTAATATAATGCATTTTCTGAAAACAAAATCAAAGCTAATCTTCGTGTACACTCTAAATAAAGTTTTAATTGTTAGTAATTACGAATAATTTACACTAAAATGTTGAATGTTATGATGAACGCAATGAAACAGAAAATGCGTTTGTTCTTGATTTATGTTTAATGAAAATCGATATGATTATTTTCTCATCAAGAAAAACAACAAAATATATATTTATTTTTAAATTACACTGCATTTAACATACACCATAGTTAGAATATTGTGATATTATATACCCTTAGACAGTAATATAAGTGAAAGAATCTATTATAGCAACAGCAAGACAATCGTCATTCAAGGTAAGGGAATGTTTGTTTTTTTAATATTTTGAACCATTCATCGAAATATTTGTTAAGGCCCTCCTCCCCTCAAAAAAGTCGATTTTCGTCAAAAAATCGAAAATTGAGATAACACCATGGGGTGATAGCCCATGTTCTGCTCTTTCAGAATCACTATAGGTTTTTTTCCAAAGACCATTTTTTGACCGAAATTTTTAGTGATCTTTGAAAGGTCCTCCATGTCAAAAACGGCAGTATAATTAGATCTTTGATCTCTAATGACTGATTAATTAATTAATTAAGCGCTCAGCGTGTGCAGAATTAAAAGTTACGTACGAAAGTTAGGTCAGTTTCCTCAAAAAACACGTGAACATTGCAGAAATTTTAAAAAACAGCAAAAACTTCGAAAAAATGTTTATGTTTTTCTCAAAATCATGTTTTTCCATTTTCCATCCAATTTCTCATGCCTTCAACTATGTTTTT
>OENM01000078.1:67062-80734 GCA_900239745.1 Rotaria magnacalcarata
AAAAACATAGTTGAAGGCATGAGAAATTGGATGGAAAATGGGTCATTTTTAACCAGTGTTCGCTTTATAACTCCCTTAAACTTGTATATTTCGGACTGAAATTTTTATCGTAGGCTATTCACTTTAGTCCCAACATATCCTGAAAATTTCAGCCGATTTGGACTTTGTTTGGCGAAAATCGACTTTTGAGGGGGGGGGGGCGGGGCTTAAACAAATGAAAACATATTGATTATACTTTATTAGGAGATCAAATGGTTGAAAAAGGAAAGTAATACACGTTGATAATATGCTTTTCATTGGAACCATGCAAAATAATAATATTATGATGAGCATATTGATGTCTTCTTAAATAAAAGAGAACTATCAAGAGATTTATAAAACTTATTATTGAGTTAATAGATTTGTTTTATGTCGATGAGACTATAGCGATTATTTATTTATTTTTAAAATAGTGGATTGAAAAGAACGGTAGTGTCCAGTTATTTTTAAGTCAATTAAGTTCTTAGAAACAAAAGGCTATCATTTAAGTGAACAGCAGAATAAATGAATGATCAGTACATTATTTGTGTGGTCAGTTATTAATATACTTCGATTTATTGATATATTTAAAAATTAGTAAATTAGATTAATTCAGTTCGAACATTCCGGTCACCGGATCCCGTAGGATACTCCGGAAAATCTGCGGGAAAATCACCATATCCTGCAGGAAAACACGGGAAATTGCCGGAACCTGGAAGCAGTATTCCGGTCAAAAATACGGTCGGACTTTTCCGGTGGATTCCTACCAAATTCTGGTGCTTTCCGGCAGGAATGGATCAGAAATCACTCGAAAAAATTCGAAAATTTTCCAACCGGAATACTGTTTCCACAAAATTAACGGAACTAACCGGAACCGGCCGTTTCCAGGCCGGACTGTTCGACCTGGGAAAGGATCAGTATAAAAATTGGAATGTGTTATAAGGTGATTTACTTTTTTTCATGTTTGTTCTTTTGGTCTATATATTGTACAGCTGGCAAGTACAACATCTATAAATGTACTCTTAGCTCCTTTCTTTCACATTCAGTTTAGTATCAACGAGTAAAAAAGATGGCAGTCGTACAAGTTGTTCAATATGAAAGTGATATATCAGACAAAGAGGTTCTGAAAGGAAATTATGGAATAAATGGAAATCAATGAATTCCAAAAAAGGGTGTGGGAGTAGTGTAGATGAGCAGAAAAATCACTTCCACACCCAAATTTCTGTTTACTGATCAATTTTATCTGTTTTAATGGTAATTATATATAATAAACTGATCACTTTAAGATTAATTACTGATCATTTCATTTATTTCACTGATCAAATATAATATTCCCGAAACAAAATAAACAGAACTCTTCATTGATAACTATTCATTTATATGCCAATATTGTATCGATTTCATAGATACAGACAGAAATATCGAACAATTCTGTAGCGAGACGGAAAAAAATCATTTCATGCGTCAATAAAACGAAAAAATTTTTTATTATTATTAATGATTTATTTGGTTAAAGAAAATAAAGCGGATACTATAAATGTGAACTTTTTCTCTTGTACGGGTAAATTGGCGACTTTTAGGTATACCTTTTCATCGTTCTCTTTTTAACCGTTCTGGTGTACGTAAAACGAACAGTTGATCAGTGTGAATTCATTCGTCTCTATTTATTTATCGACGTTTGTGGCTTTATTATAATGCCTCTCTTTCATTTTCTAGCTGTTCACATTTATACTTTTTCTTCTTCTTCATTCTGTCATATGAAGTTCCAGTGTACTTAATCATCCGATAAAATTATAACAAATAAACTGTTATAAATATTTTTTATTGCTGAATTCTGTGGTTTCCTTTTTTCAGTCTATCTATCATGTATATATATATATTTATTGAGATTACAACTAGAAAAATATTTGACCATAAATTTTACGTCAACGAAAAATTTGACTTTTTAATGCTCGTTTTCTCTCTCCTCTTATTCACATTGATAAGATTCTGTGTCGATCGCTGATCAACTACGTACACGGATTATCTGATTATATTCGATGGATAGGTTAGATATTTATTTGCTTTGTTCTATCTAGAAGACACCCACATAACATATGCTATTGGAAGCGAGCAAATTTTTATCTATTCTTTTCTTGTATTTATATACAAGCATTTTTTCTTTTTATTTCCTTACTTGGCCTTTTTTCGGATTTTTATCGACATTATTATATGGCATTTTGATCGTTGACCATGAAACTGATAGAATGTGATAGATTATAATGTCATACGACGTGATAGAACTATATTTTTGTTGTGCTTTTTTAAATGTCAGCACCATAGTTTATAACCGATAGAAAAACATACATAAATTCTATTTTATATGAAATAATGAATGTATAAGTCATGATGAGAAAATCATATTGTTCTTCTTTTCCTCTATTTTTCTTTCTTTGATCGGTAAGAAAATGAAAAAAAAGACATCGCCAGACAAATAAAAGAAAGTAAAACGTAAAGGAAAAGAATGGAATAAAACCTGCGAGCGGTAAAAGGCGAGAAGAACGAGAAGAAAAGACTTGCTTCATTGAATATTTGCGTCAGTTTTTCAAAACGAGTGCTTGTCAGTGTCAACGTTATATTATGCATCACATTTCTTTTCTGTACTGTGATTTATTCTTTTTCTCTTACATGGTGCAGATATGTAGAAGTAGACGCATTCACTAATAGTAAAAGTAAAAAAAGAAAGAAAATGAGAGAAGAAAGAAGATGACGAGGTCAACTATTAGTTCTTTTTTACGTAATAATTTGTGCGTTCAGACGAACGTTGCAAGTTTCAACCTTAATATGATAACTAATAACAGATGTATTCTATTTTTTAGATGTTAGTGTCATCAACACAAGAAACTTTACTTAATGAGGATAGTCTTATACCTAACAGCACGTTTTTACGTTCCATATCTGTGTTAGATCCAAATGACTTTAATATCTTTATTCAAGAACACTATGGAGCATGTTGGGGTACACTCAAATTTGAAGATTCACTAAGTGATTATTCAAATGATGCAAGTATTTTTCTCATCTTAATAAACAAAATCAGATTTCAGAAGTGTACAGTTCAAAATCGCTTATCATATGCAATCGATTGTAATTTTAGGCTAGACCATTTCTATATGTTGATGGTAGTATCGATTTACATGTGTTACGGCAATTTATGATAAGTGAATGGAAGTTACAGTCAGCAAATATTGTTATTCCCGTGTTAAGTGGTGTGACTAATCATAAGCCATTCAAAAATCAAAAAATGACTGAATCATTAAGAAATGGAATTCAAAATGTAGTTTTATCAATATAAGAAAAACAGACACTTTTTTCAATATGAAATTTTGTTGTAGGCAGCAAATGCATCAGAAGTTTGGTTTATAACAAATGGTATTGATGCTGGCATTCCACAATTAATTGGATCAGCTTTTAGAGAAGAAATTGTATAAAAAGAAAAGTTAAAACGTGTGAATATTTCTGTTCTTTTTTGTTTTGTTATTCGAACAACTAGGCATTGAGACGGGCTGATGACGCATGGGCTATACAAATGGGCCGTCAACCAAAAAAACGGAAAACACTTGTTTTAATTGGTGTGGTTTGTGATGAAGAAATCAAGGATCTTATTGATCTTAAATCACCAAAAGATAAAACGAAAATGGTATGTGCGAGAGTCAAATTTGAAATATTTTTAGTTAATGTTTTTATTTCTTAGGAAGTTAAAGTTCCAGCACGTAAACGTGATCAACTTTCAATAAATAGTGGTCATACACATTTTATGATCATTCGTGAACAATCCATCGGTACAAGTTCCATTGCTAATTTAGGGAAAAATTCAACACCTGTTGAGAGTGGTGAAAAGCAACTAGAAAAATTAATTGATTCAGCAGAAAGCGCAACGAATAAATTTCGTGATCGATTTGAAGACTTTTTACATCAAGAAGCATTACAACAGCCTACTAGTGAACAAACAACAATAGGTAAAAACAAAAATATTTATATGTTCATAGTACCACCAGACTAGTTAACTACCATTCACGTTCGCGATTGTAAAAAAATGCATTTATTTGCAATAGTGTACAAGATTTCTTTTAAAGCTTTCTGAAAGAACACTGTTTTTCTCGTGATCCCAGTAAAAGTGCAGTGCTTCTACAAAAATATGACCAGTGCAATTTACTATTCGTCAATACAGTTAACTACAAAATCATACTATCAGATACAGGAAAATGCTCCAACGCTAGCTATCCTCGAATTTATTTTTGTTACATTTTATGTAAAAATGGTGATCCTACATTTGAAATACTGAAACAATAGGCAAAGTTGTTTGAAATGGTGCAAGATTTTCCTTGTAGAATCAGTAATTGTTTTAGGAAATAATCTATTAGATATTTTTTAACAAAAAACAGTAAAACGAAAGAATAGCAAAATCTTATTGGTACTAAACAATTTTTTGAGAAGTTATTCTTTTTTATTAAGTCTCTCTTGAATTATTATATTAAACTTTGTAAAATTTTCAATATTAAGATTAGGAAGCCTAGAAATTTACTTGATCTATTTTCTACTCTGTTGATTATTCTAGTAGTTAAGTCAGCAGAACCTAGAAATAAATCATTTAGTTAATGACGTCAGTCTCTCAGAAAAAGAAACTCCCTGTACTCGCAGTACTTGATTAAGCGAAAAGCTTACATAATTTGTTTTTTATACACTTGTCTCTTAAAACTCAGTAGGGATTATTTTCAATTATCAAACACTGTAACTTCTGTGTCGACATCTGATTGAAGAAATGACGGAGAAATATTCAAATTCTACTATCGATGAATGCCATGAGTCGGACCGCCTAGCATGATTCAATAAAATCTTTTTTTTTCTATCATACAGCTCAAATACATCGATGTGTTTTTATTAACACTCAAATTATACAGTACAATCAAGTATTTAGCCTTGATTGACCAATTGAGTTCTACATAATATTCTCGAATTAATATTGTTGTGACACACATCAATAGTATAATTATTCCAAATAGTTAAGAGTGTCACGAGAAAAATCTAGAAGTATTTCGAAAATCTTCAGAAATATAAAATTTACGGTTTTATTTTCTCTTTTATTGATATTACATCCATATGATTGAGTATAATCGTAGTTCTATGTTTGAGGTAACATAATTTAACGTTGAAAAATTATAGACTCGAAGCGTTTTAGTATTATCTTAAGATAAAAAATTCTATATGTATATAGCTAAAAGACATGCGAGGTATCTACAAGAGTATTTAGTTCATATAATTTCATATTAGTTTTTCTTCTTCTGCGTTATTAGATATTTTATCAACTACGCCATTAATATCTCGAAAAAGTAAACCATGGAGTGAAGATGGTTTTCCAATGGTATGCACATTAGTCCGTGGTACACCAGGAACAATTGAACTTTTATATCGGAAAATTCAACAAGAAGTTCCTGCTGTTATTCTCAAAGGCACAGGATCTGCTGCTGATATTATTGCATTTGCTTATGAAGAAATAAATGCGAAGTAAGAAAAAAAAGTAATTTTGGTAAATAAACTAAACAGAAATACTTCTTAAATTTTCTTTAGAAATGATAAAGAGTATGAAGATAGTTATTTAAAAGTTGAATTAACTCGACGTTTACTTGATGAATATCCAGCATTAAAAGATAATAATGTTAAACGAAACGAAATACGTGATCATATTATTTCCATTGTAAAAAAATCAGATCAAGGAAAACGAAAATTCCTAACATTTGTCGATGTTAATAGCACAACAGCATCATTAAATGATTTTCATAAATTTATTCTTTCGGCTTTATTGCAATGTATGTATAGTTATATGTTTACTTCATTTTTTCTTTGTCATGACTTATTGTATTTTAATTTTAGCACAAAAAACTGCTACTGGAAATAAAGTTAATGTACAATTGAAACGAAATCTTCAATTGACACTTGATTGGAATTTACCAGATTTAGCTTTATCTGAAATCTTTCAACGTGATGATGATATGAAATACTCTATTCAAGCAGATTTATTTGATAAAGCTGTACTTGGAAAAAAACTTGAACCATTCGTTGATTTATTTCTTGATCGAGAATTTGCTCTACATCGATATTTAAAATCAGATAAATTAATTAGTTTATTTAATGATGCCAAAGATCGAGAATTTCTAACAACAACATCACTTGAAGGAATTCTTGGATTAACTGGAGTAATGAAAACATAAAATGAAATTTATTACAAGTTTAATAAAAAAAACAACTTCCTCTTTGTTTTTTGTGAATAGGATGAAGAACACATGCCAAAAAATTTTGTTGAACATGGTCTCAATATAATTGTTAAACGTTTAACTGGTATAAGTCATTTTTTTAGTAAACACGAAATGGATTGCAATGCTATGGGAATTTATTTTGGTGATAAAACAGACAAAGGTGTTCAACGACAAAGAATCCGAGCAGAAAAGAAAGTAAATTTTTTTATTTTATTTTTTTATTTCAAAAAAGATTTTATTTTTTTATGCAAAAAACAGGCACTTCGACATTTAATCATTTATGCTGTATTAATGAATCGACATCAATTGGCTAAAATTCTTTGGAAACGTTCATCCGAGCCGATTCCATTGGCGTTAATATGTTGTATGATGTTTAAAAAATTAGCACCCTACTGTCACGAATCATATCAACGATTGCTAATTGAAAAACAAGCCAAGTTAGCATAGATCGTTTTGTATTCAAAGAAATTTTGAAGTTGTTTTCTTTTTTTCATATAGAGAATTTTCTGATTGCGCTGTTGGTGTACTTGATAAAGCATTCAACGAAGATAATATGAGAACATTTGAAATGCTTGACGAAAAACATCCAGTAAGATTTTTATTTTTGTTTCAATGATTGATGTTCAATTAAAAATATTTGTTCAGGACTGGAATCATATGGCAACTGTTGAATTAGCTTATAATGCAGAAAATAAAGAATTCATGGCACATGCTGCATGTCAAAAATGGGTTACTAGGCAATTTTATGGAGAAATCACTCCACGAGAACTCTCATGGGGATTATTTAAATGTCCAGATTATCTTAAAGTTAGGATCAAATAAATATTATTCAATAATAACAATATTAATTGGAACATTTTCTTTTGTTTTCGAAACAGATTATTTTTAGTGCTATTCTTATATTTCCAATGTGGTTTTGGATAAATTTCTCTCCAATAGGTCAAGCACCACCAACATCGAAAAAATTAAATGATGTACAAGATGATAAAAGTTTGGATGTGAAACCAGAAAAAAAACTCGAGGGTTAGTTTTATTCTTAGCTGTTTTTTCTCACATAATATAGATCCAATTATTTTCGTTTTTAGAAGGAAAAAAATTAGATGAAATGACTGGTGAAGTAAGCGTTCGACAAAGAGTATGTTAATTGTAAATGAAAAAATTCGTTCTATTTGAATGTCTATGCTTTTTAATAGAATGGTATATTTCAACGAATAAGATCGTGCTTTCGTCACAATGGAATTCAAAAACAAAAAAGTGTTACTAGTACAACAAGTGCTAATGAAAAAAAAATGAGCCATTGGGAAGAAATCAAAGTTTTATGGACAGCACCAATAACAAAATTTTATACAAATTTTGTGGCTTATATTGCTTTCTTATTATTTTTTACGTTAGCTGTTATGTGGCCAACATGCGGCAATTTATTACTTGATTGTTTTGTTTGGTTTTGGACAGCATCAATTGCGTTTGAAAATACACGTGTTGCTTATGAAAAATATTGTGTAAGATTTTGATATTGATTTATTTCATAAATTACTTTTGTTTATTTTAGTCTCAGAGTAGTCTACCTTTACAACGAGCTGTGCTAGAAGTTATAGTACAAACAATATTTCTAGCATTATATCTAACTTTTAGAATAATTGGTTTATGGAATTTTGGCAGTACGTTAAAAATAGATTATTGTATTATTTCATCAAGTGCTTCTTTCCTTTTTTCTATATTGTTTCAGCTTGTCAAGTTTTAACAGCGAAAGCAATATTAGGCATCGGCTTAATTTATTATTATTATCGAATATTATTTATTTTCTTGCCCATTAGTCCAAAACTTGGTCCGATGATGATTCGGCTTCGTTGTATGGTAAATCAATCATATATCCTTGAAGTTCATCTTAATTTCTAGTATTACATTAATTCTAGATAATGGATGATTTTTTTACATTTTTACAATTATTTGTAATATTTATGATATCATCGGGTGTTGCGATAACCGCTGTACTTTATCCACATTATCCACTTGGTTTAGATCTATTCACAAAAGCTTTTGTATTTCGTGGTTTAATGGCTTTGTTTAGTAGTGAAATGTCTGATTTAAAAAATCAACATCAATCATGTTCGATAAATGCAACAGGTCAAACTGAAAGTGAATATGCTTGTTTGCGATTATCGCATGGGTTATCATTTAAATGTATGCAAATTATTTATTTAAAATATTTTGATCAAAACTACTTTATTGTTTTCAATTTTAAGATGATAACCTTTATGCATATAATCGATATGGAATATCATCACCACGATGTAATCAAACATCATGGATAGCATGGTTTCTACTTATACAATATTTCTTTTTGGCTAAACGTTTTCTTACATCACTTTTAACTGCAATGTTTGGGTTAGTTTGATTGAGATGAATAAGAAAAAAGAAAGCTTAAAAATTCTTTTACTTTAGATTAACTGGAGCAAGAGTACAAAGTCAATCGGAACAAATATGGATGTACAATCGATATGAAATTGTCATGGAATATGCTAAACGCCCTCGATTGCCACCACCATTCGTCGTTATTTCATATATTAGTTAGTTTTAAGTTCATTATTTAGAGAGAATCTTTCAAAATAGACGAAAAAAACGAACATCTGGAAGAGAAGTAAATCGATATTGAGCCTATATTTTATTTCTTTTTCGAATATTTTCAAATCTTGAAATTATAATTTTTAGTCAAGAGAGATTTTTCAATTAAAAAATTTCAATGTCTTTTTCTTGAAATATGTAAACTCGTGCGTATAACTTGATATCGAATAAGAATCCATAGAAATTTTCAAAAATAATCATAAAAATTCTGGGGACTTTTCCTTTTAACTTGAAACAGTCAATTAATTGTAGCTATCTTTAAAGGCCGCAACCATCACATAAACCAAATATGAATATGAATTTATTCGTTTCATAGTTTGACAATAAAAATAAAATCCGATCAATTATGATTGTAAGCAGATATCAGTACTTAATCAGCTTGCATGTGATAGACTTAGAACACTAGCATGAATATTATATTCAATCAAGAATATCTCCACATTATGAATGTATCTTGAAGCTTTTGATTAAATTGAAGAAAACGAGACTATGATGCTTCAAAATACGAATGAAATACAATAATTCATCTGATATTTCGAAGTAATAGAGTCAAGATTTATTTGCTTTGCTTTAACAAGTTTTTTTCCTTTAGTCTCAACAAAACCTTTGATGAAATCAGTCAAAAAATAAAATATAATACAAACTAATTTTTACCTATTTGCTTTGAAACCTTTTCTGAATCAGTTGTCGAGTCTAACCGAGCTACAATACACGTCAACATCATTATAGATTAGAATCTCGTTTGCGCTGCACAACATAAACATGTAGAATTCTGTTTAACAAATGAATAGATTGATAGTAAAGAATGAAAATAACGACAAGCTAAAAAAGAATATAAACAGAAACGTTTTTAAGATCGAAGCAGAAATGGTGATGTTTTCTTTTTCTATATCTAGTATTCACAAATCAATTGACCTTGCATCGATGCTTGTGATCAGATGTTGCCGAATACTTTTCCATCATTGGCATGTAAATTGCATTTGATTGTTTATTGACATAGTGATTTTAACGGATAACAGGCAAAATATAGATTGATGAAGGATTGCATGTTACATTTTTCTTTCGATAGAGAATTTTCTTTTTTCTTGATCCCCAATTCTACTAATAAACTTCTAAATCTGATAAGCTGATAGCTAAAGTAACAAGATTTATAGTTTTTCCTACGACCTGATGTCAACTTTGAAAAGTCATTTATGGCAGAAAAGTAAACGTTATTGTATAATTTTTGTCTATATACGTATATTATGATAGGAAAAACTAGTTAGAAAAAAAAATGATAACTTTTCAATCAATAAATCTTATCGAATAATTTGTTTCTAAACATTTTGAATTTGTACATCGATTTTAACGTTGGTATAAGAAAGAGCAGGACATTTATTTCGTAAACGTTTTAGAATATTCATGGTTTCAGAAAAAAGATTTAGAAAAATAGATCTTAGGATTTTCCTAACCTTGATAGGGCATACTAAATGAAGTAATACTTATCTGGAAATATGAGTAACCTATTTCTGACTTTCATCACCAGAGATCATTCGTTTGTCATTGATAGTATAGTCAAATGCAATCAATTCTTTCAATTGAATTTTGTTTTAGAATTCGATAATAGCATAGAACAGGAGAGTCAAAATGAAGTCGGTATCATTGAAAGAATTGATTGGATTTTACGTACTAAAAATGAGCGATCTTTTATAATAAAAATCAATAAATGATACATTTCTACCTAAAAATGAATCTAGCACCATTTGGCAATTTGCTCCATAATTTTCCTCTTGTCTCTTGAACCTTATTTGAATCTATTGATGATGATAGAACATAAATCTTACTTATATTACTTACATTTGTGTTTGGTTCGAATTTTAAAAAGAATTTTGTTTTTACTTTAGGCATGTTGATAACAAATGGTAGTCGTCGATGTGTCATTAAATTAAAAGAATATTCCGATAAAAAAAAGAATAGAACTCCTCGCAATCGTAGACCTCTAGTAGAACAAAATAGTGCGGGAAATAATGAACGAAATATACCAGATGGAAACAATGATTCAAGTACAAATGAACTGAGTGAAATAAATGAAGATCGTTCTTTGCTTGGACGCTTACTAAGTTGTAAACCATGTCTAAGAGTTACCGATATTCATCGACAAAAAATTGTATGTTTTTGTTCTGCTTCGTCAAAATGAATTAAAAACCAAATTTTCAATTTTTCTTCTAGGAAGATTCAAAGAGAAACTGGGAAGATAGTGAAGCAAATTTATATTGGAAGTATAAAGCTATTGAATTTTACGCTAAGACACAAGAAGCTGACAAAGTACAAGAAAAACTTGATAATCTATCAAACAGGTAAAAATAAAAAATTAGTTTTATTTTTCCATATCAAACTGAGGAAATTAATTTTAGCGTCACAAATGTACAGAAAGATATGGATGTACAAAGAAAATCATTACGACAAATCAATGATCGTGTTGTTACATTAGAGAAAATCATGATTGATTCACATATATTACTTGAAAAGATTCGTGCAACAATTCAACAAGAAGATAAATCATTACCTGAATGTCAAAAATTTATTCATATTCTATCAAGAGAATCCCCGTATATTTATACAAACGAAGCAAGATTTCCAGTTACTGAAAAATATATTCCTTGGAAGGTAAAATAACGTATATACTTTTTAAAATCTTTTTTTTAAACAAGCATGAATTTATAGATTCCATTTGATTTATATGATCCATCTTTGATAACATTACCAAAAGAACATAATTGTTTTCGAGACGATGAACGTCCATTTGTTGAACCAAATTTGTAAGTTTTAATTTTAATTAATTTGAATATAACAATAAAAAACTATTTGAGATTAAGACTAAGCTCAACAGATGATCTATCATCGTCGATTATTGATATTTATGCAGCACCAGCAACTCCAATTAATCAACCCGGTACATTTGGAGCGATTGAGCCAGCAATGACAAATATAACATCTGACTTTACAATTCCTGCAATTGAATATAAATGGAATCAAACTGTTGAAGTGCAATTACCAGATAGGAAAAAGGTTCAACTAAAAATAATAATATAGAGAAAAAGAAAAATAATATGAATCGACTTTTTAGATGATTGTTGATCGTACTACTTGGTTAACAAATCCCGGTGATAAAACACCACTTGTCTATCGATTAGATACTCAGCTATTAATTCCTTTGTATGTTGTTTTCTTCTCAATAGGATATATTACTATAATAATCATCTTTATTTAATTCTAGATGCCCGATGGGTCGTACAGGTGTTCGTGGTCGTGGTGCATTAATACGTTGGGGTCCAAATAAATCGATCATGGGAATAATAACCCGATGGAAAAAACATCGTGGACAATTTGCAATTGTTGATGGACAAAGAATCTTAGAAGCACTAGTATTTAAAGATAAACTCACAAATGATTGGAAACTACCAGGCGTATGTTTACATTAAAATAATGACGTCGATTTTGTTAAATAATTTTATTTTTAGGGAAAAATTCTAGGTGTTGAATCGCCATATGGAGCTGTTTGTCGTAGTTTTAATAAACTTGCTTTTCAAGATAATGATTCTGAACATAGTTTATCTCTGCAAGAACGAGATATGATTGAAGTATTTGTTGAGATTTTACTTTATGTTTTTTATGCTAAAAAGAATTGATTCTTTGATAGCACTTTGCATCATTCGCTCGTTCATCTGATGGTACTGATAGACCAAATGGTTTTGAATCTTATATGGTCTATCGAGGTGAACTAATCTATCGAGTTTTTATCTTTGATTATAGTTTTTTGTATTTGTTAAAATTTAGGATATATTGATGATGTACGTAATACAGATAATGCTTGGGTAGAAGCAGAAATATGGAATTTTCATTATGGCTCAACCATGTCATTTCCAAATTTACGTACTGATGTATGAAAACTGACTTATTAAAACAAAAACTTTTGTTTAACATGAAATATTCGATTTTTCTTTAGGGTATGGCTTTATGGAAAGATGTTACATATAATGCTCGAGGTTTTCTCATGCAAACATCAATATTACGCGAAATAGCTCGAATACATGATGCTTATTTTGAATGAACTCTTATAAATTTAATGTGATACTTAGAATGTTATTGATTCATGCTATCCAATATAATGTATGGATAACTACTAGAACTTTTCTCATTCTTTTTTATTGATCATGTTTTTCTCATTTTCTGCTTGTATATGTTGGAGGGGAAATTAAAATTCAGGGCAATTTAAAATTTCCCCTAGGGGAAATTAAAATTCAGGGCAATTTAAAATTTCCCCTAGGGGAAATTAAAATTTTAATCTCACCTAGGGCAAATTAAAATTTTTTGTATTTTTTATATAATTTTCGATTTTTCTGAAATAGGTGAAAATGAATATTCGTCTTGAGGTCAGGACAGGAATGTTTGTGCGAATGTCAATCATCTGTGTGGGTGTAGCTGTACAAAGTCAGTTTGAATGCACAATATAAGTGCGAGTGAGGGTGAGGGTTTGATTAGTACGAGCTCACATCCTTCTACACTCACACCCACATCCACATATAGACCCACATCCGCCCACACGATCACACAAGCAGTACATTTTTATCTATTTCAGAAAAATCGAAAATTATATAAAAAATACAAAAAATTTTAATTTGCCCTAGGTGAGATTAAAATTTTAATTTCACTTCAAACATATATATTAAGGTCCCCCCCCCCTCAAAAAAAGTCGATTTTCG